>PVKV010006763.1:0-102021 GCA_004027835.1 Alouatta palliata
GAGCAAGGGGAAAATAATCACATTTGTGACCGAAGGTGGAGCAGAGGGGTTGGGTTACACCTGGGGCCTGGACACTCCACTCAGGTGGTCAGCGAAGTCTCCTGCAAGGTGGACTTCAGACCAGGCTGAGGGACATGAACCTGGAGAACACCTGAGGAGCCAGTGAGACCAGTGGCAGCTGCTGTGACTGATGTGGCAGTGACTGGGTGCCTGACACCATCCAGGGGTTTTAAGCCACGTTCCTCATCTCACGTCACACTCTGCTGACCTGCGGCTGTCTCTACTCTCCACACTGGGTCTCTGAGACCGAGGAGGTCATAGGATCCCACCGGTCACTGGAGGAAGCCTGGCTCTGAGGCTGTGCTTGGAGCGGACCTCAGGGCTAGCCCGGCTTTCTTCACCAAGTGCCGCGTCCCATGACGTCCCGGGATGAAGAAGGGCTTGCTCCCACAGTGTCTCCCACTGGTGTCCATAAGGTGAGTGGTGGAAAGGGCTTTCTTGGTTGAACAAGTGGTCTCAGATGTCCTATTTGACAAATGGGGGGCACACAGTCATCTCACAGAGTTTCTGTGAAGATTCAATGAAATCATGGCGATGTGAAAATTCTGGCAGTCCAGCCAAGGACAGCGTCCAAGGTAGTTGCTTCCCTGAGTGCATGTGCATGTTTTTTTTGTGTGTCTGCACACCTCTGGGGTGGAGTCCCTGCCGTGAGGCACGTCCACAGGCCCACGAAAACCCCCCAGACAGCCGGGCAGCGTCCGCCATGGTGACACGGGAGGGCCGTGTGTCTGCTTGCTGCTTGCAAACGGAGGAAGGGGGAGAGTGCTTATTTTTTGTTTGTTTTGGAACTCAGCCAGCCCGCGCTGCTTCCCAGGCCTCCCTCTGCACCTTCCGCTGCCTTCTCTGACCTGCCTGACTAGGAAGTCGTCCTTCTTTCTTTGAGCATTTTTTGGATTAAAAAAGCAAAAACAATAAAAAAAAAAAAGGCCATTCCCGACAAGCAATCCTCTTGTTTATTGATTTGCCCTGTCAGGTTCTTTTATGCAGACATACGTTTATGATAAAACTTGAGTCTCTCCTTTCATGGCAATCAATAATGCATTGTGCTTCTGGAGCGTTCCTGTGTCCATGTGAGACCCGTGCTGGCTCTCGGCCTCCCGGTTCTGGGCACGTCCCTTTCCTCTGGGTCACATAATTCCAGAGTTATAGTCCGCTTTTTCTTTCTGAAAGAGGACATTAGATGGCCAGCTGGAAGCCACCGTCTCTAATTGCCAATTAAATTCCACTGTGTGCTTTTGATATTACACCTTCTCTTGGCTTGAGGGTCTCTGTCAGCAGGTGGATGAGGAGGCCGTGCCTGGACCAGAATGCCTCACACTATTTCTACCTCGAAATCCCACACTTCCTCCCTCTTGACGTCCCTCTACAGAGCAGAAGGACAGGTGTTTGGAGAGCAGGCACTATACGTCGCACGTTTGCTGCAAAGATAAAAGATGAATGGAAAGATGAGAGCAGTGTGAGCCGCACATTCGCCTTCCTTCCCAGGCAGGTGTCCGTGTCCGGGGCCGAGGACTGCCCTCCCGTCTAAGCGGCACCGGCCCAGGGGCAGATGGGGCCATGTTCCTTCCGCTTCTGAGGCTTTAGGTTTTTTGGATGGCCGAGGCCTGACAAACCAACATCTGAGTTTACTGTGAAAGGAGAAACAGAGGCTTGTAACGCCTGAGGCGATGATCTCAGAGCTAGCCGCCCGCCTGCCTTCATACCCACAAATAAGAAGTAAGGACGTGTCCCTTCCTGGAGGGCGGGGGCCAGGCCCAGGCTGGGGTGACGGCATGGCGTGGATGCGGGTGAGGAGGAGCACTAAGCCAGAGCAGGCCACCCGTCTTCTCAGGCCAATCCCCCGTCCTCTGGAGCTCGTTCACATTTACCACGAGGGATTATACCATCAAATCCATCTCCATTATGGCCAAACTCCAGGGCCAGTGAGGCGAATAACGCTAATTAACGACTCCCAGAGAGGAACCTGCAGCCCAGGGCACCATCCAAACCAGCACAGACTCCCGCCCCCAGCCCCAGCCGAAGACAGGGGAAGAAGCAGCTGATTCTTGACTCCATGGGTGGGGCAGGGTGAAGGAATTGGGGGAAGCACTGCACCCCGCTTTCAGCAGCCCCCCGAGAATTCTCCCAGCTGCTGCATGGGAAGCTGGAGGAGTACAAGTTCTCTGACAACGATTGTAAACTTAGTGGCTCCCTGGATGAACCAATTGCCTCCTGCGGTAGTAAAATGAACAATTCGTCCTAGATTATTTGAAGGCAAACCACTTTAAGTGTAAGAAATAAAAAGACAAATTGGCAATTGAATTTTGTGTGAGAACATAAGTGGGTGATTTGCATTGGCGACTGTGCCGGAAGACTGAGCTAGACGGGAAGGAGAGAACGGACGGAATGCCGTCAGCCAGAGACGGAGAGAACGGACGGAGCTCCGGGGGCTGCGGGTCCTGATGCACCCGCCCCTTTGCAAAGCTCTTTGCAGCTCCATGTGCCGGAATGGGAGTGACCTGGTTTCAGAAGGAGGAATTAGCCCAGGAGCACCCAGCAGCATTGTCAACAATGTAACTGATTTTTACACTGCGCTTTTTAATGGGACAAATATTGACGTTGTCTACAATCAGTCTTTCTTGGGTTGTATCCAGTTCCCCAGAGCGCCTGTGATGGAGTCTGTGGCTCTATTAGTTCCAATTTCGCAGGGTGAGCCCAAGAAGCAATTGCCTCTTTAAATTGCCAAGGCTCTCCTGGGACAGAAAGCTGCATGCCACAGCTCTGTTGAAAAATCTTCACAAATAGCCAGCCCCGTCCGCTGAGGAAGCCTCTTCTAGGATATTCTCCTGCATGGAAAAGAGGCCTTGGGAATCTTCTGGATGAAATTTCCACCAACCTCACTCATAATAAGTATCACTGGAGCTGGTAACACCACAGCCCTTGGAGACCTGGCACAGCATGATGCCCCTCCCTTTTTCTTTTCTTTTCTTTTCTTTTCTTTTCTTTTCTTTTCTTTTCTTTTCTTTTCTTTTCTTTTCTTTTTTTCTTTTCTTTTCTTTTCTTTTCTTTTCTTTCTTTCTTTCTTTCTTTCTTTCTTTCTTTCTTTCTTCTTTCTTTCTTTCTTTCTTTTTTTTTTTGAGACAGAGCTTGCTCTGTCACCAAGGCTGGAGTGCGGTGGCATCATCTCTACTCACAGCAACTTCCGCCTCCCAGGTTCAAGTGACCTCCTGCCTCAGCCTCCCAAGTAGCTGGGATTACAGGCATGTACATCACGCCCAGCTAGTTTTTGTATTTTTAGTGGAGACGGGTTTTCACCACATTGGCCAGGCTGGTCTCGAACCCCTGATCTCAAGTGATCCACCTGCCTGGGCCTCCCAAAGTGCTAGGATTATAGACATGAGCCCCGTGCCTGGCTGCCCCTCACTTTTCTATTCTTTCTTAAACAAATATTTTTTAAAATATCAACTATGAGCTGCCTACTCTGCTTGGAGCCGGAGGTCTAACTGTGCCTGCTAACCTCCTGGAGTTTGGTGGAGCAGGAGAGAGACAGTTCTCTCTGAGCAGATCTGGTAGAGGGTTTGCCGTAGGTAGGCTTGATTGACTGGAAGGGTGGCTGGCCTGTGAATCCAGGCCTGCCTGTGTTGAGAAGGGCTCCCTAAATCCCCACCCGCTAGCCCCAACTCTATCCTTAAGTTCCCCTACAGCATCCCCAAAATATACCAATCACCGGTGCTGTGAGACATGCAAAGAACGTCTTTCTTAAAAAGTTCTTGGGTCCAATGTATTTGGGAGTGTCATGAAGGTGGCCAGGTGTGTCTACTGCAGGGCTCTTCAGGGCCTTTCTCAAGCCCATAAGTTCAACCTCAGTCTTTCAAGGAGGACAGAGGATGTTGTGTTTCTCAACAAACGTCATTCATACTTTTCTCACGCTTGTCTGGGAATGTCCTCTGTAACCAATGTCTATTGAGAACGTCTATTGTGAGGATAGATGCTCCTCTGCGTCATTCCTGACTGGCGACCCCAGCTTTGGGTGAGCAGTTCTGGTGGCAGGGAACCCGCTATTTGCCTACACCACGTGGGGCCTGATCTCTTCTGAAGCTCCGTTGTTCATATGTCAAAATCAAGATGTTTCCTGAAGCATCTAACACCCAGCCTCCCTCTGCCTCCTGGGCCAGTGAAGAGCTGTCCTTTGCAGAGGTGTCCCTATATGAGCAGACACATCCTGCTCCTTCTGTGCTCCCTCATATGACATGAGCACATCTCATTACCCACCTGGCCATGCCCCTTAGGAGACTGGCTGGCTTGTCCCATTACAGGAGGTTGTTTTGTGTAGACATCTGCAGAGTGTTCCAGGGAGGAGTTGCAAGGACCACCTCCAATGGGCCTATCACCTCCAGCTTTCCTAAGCATATGCCCCTGTTAATGCATGCCAGTATCCATTAAATCCTTCCTGGCAGCTGAATTATGAGGTGACTTGAATAAAGCCCTGAAGATGCTGCTCAAACACTGTTCCTACATGTTTCTTTCATGCATGTATTGTCTGTGCTTTTCAGGCATCAACTCAGAACCTCACTTCTACTTTGTTCAATGTTAACCTGCTGGATGAAGCCTCTCCTTGCTGCTGCGGTCGCTGGGTTGCTGTCTCTCTCACACTTGTATCATCCACAGTTTTGATGATCATTCCACCAGTGTCCACCCAGACAGCTGACGGAGAGCAGCACAGGACTGAGGGGACCCTTTGGGCAACATGTACACCCCTATCCCCCTCGAGCACCTTCATTTTTCCAACGGAGACTTCACTGATTGCAGCTGTTGTGCAGGGGATGTCAAGATGAATGCAGGCGCCGAGCCCCACCTCCATCTGCTGAATCACAATTTCTTGGACAATATCCCAGGCGGCTGCAACTTCAGTGCTCCACGGGGTTCCTGATGCCCCCACATGGTAAATGCCAACTTGTCTTCTCTGTATAGCAGCACTGCCTGTGTTCCCTGCCTCGCCAGCGGAGGCGTCCTGGGCATATACACAGACCCATGGCGAAATCCAGGGTTCTGCATGAAGGGTGTATTTACTGAGTTCCCTCTGCCCCAGGACAAGCAAGATACTGGGAGCTGGGACTCAGTATTCAGTAAAGGCCTCCCAGGCTATTTCCTCATGGAGATGCCAGTCCTCCCAGTAAGAAGGTGATGGATCATAGAATCATGAAGGAGGCTACATTTTCCGGGGCTAGAAAACTAGCTGATATTTTGGAAGGCAGACTCTGGGTGTTTTACATGTTGTAGTACATTGCTGCCTGCTCAGCCCAAAGTCCATGCTCCCCTCCTCTTTAATATTAAAGTTCTGATTTTCTTTTTCTTTCTTTTTTTTTTGAGATGGAGTCTTCCTCTGTTGCCTAGGCTGGAGCATAGTGGTATGATCTTGCCTCACTGCAACCCCTACCTCCTGGGTTCAAGTGATTCTCCTGCCTCAGCCTCCTGAGTAGCTGGGATTATAGGCGTGCACCACCATGCCTGGTTTTTTTTTTTTTTTTTTTTTGTGATTTTAGTAGAGATGGGGATTCATCTGTTGACCAGGCTGGTCTCATATTCCTGACCTCATGTGATCAATCCGCCTCAGCCTCCCAAAATCCAGGATTACAGGCATGAGCTACCTCACCTGGCCAAAAAAAGTCTGTTTTTTCTTTAGTGTAACAAATTGCCCCTGTCATAAAAGACCACTGTTCTCAAACTCCCACGAAGTGAAATGTACCATGTGACTAAATTCTGCCTAATGAAATGTGCGTGACATCCAGGAAGGCAGTTTCTAGGATGCCGTCCTTCTTCCTTTCCTCTTTCTTCTACCCTAAACATGGGATATGATGGCTGGTGCACCAGCAGCCATCTTAGACTATGAGGTAAGTCATGTGTTAAGGTGGCCAAGCAGAAAAGACAGAAACCTTTCTCTGGTTTCAGTTCCAGCAACTCTGAATGAAAAATCCATAGTTCACAACATTCTGAGACATGTTTATTCCTTTATTTATTTGTTCACCAGCTATTTCCTGGGGACGTACTTTGTGCCAGCCACAGTGCCAGGGCTGGAGATGCAGACATGTCCTGCCCTCCTGAAGCAGGCCCCAATACTCCTTTTAATCATCACAGAGCGAGTGAGAATGCCAGGGAGGCAGATTCCAGGGTCTCTGTGGATCTCTGTTTTTCAGGCTCTAGGGAGAAGTGTGGCCACAGGCATGTGGAAGGACTTTGTCAAGCAAACCTCCATCTCCAGACAGACTCTCAGAGCCAGGGCCCATGCGGGGCTGCAAGGCTTGTGAGCGGGAGGCCAAGCTGAGAAAACTCTCCATAGATAAAAAAGGATGCATCAATAGGGCCACTTATTCCTCTATTCGATACGCATTTGCCAGATGCTCAGACAGTGAGCAAAAGCAGACATAACGCCTGTCCCGCTGTTCCCCACGCCCCTGTCTGAGGCTTTTCCTGACACACCTTCTGCAGGGAATAGGACATTGCCTGCTGGTGGCAGAGAGGATGCACTTATTTTGCATCAGTCAGATCTAAATTAAAAATTCAGGCAATATTTGAAGTTGATGTGGAAAATTGTAGCCAGGCTAGAGGGAGGTGAGTCACTATTCTTGGGTTTATTTCTATCTTAGAAAACAGAAGCAACTTGCAAAGTCTACCACTTACGCTTTCTGAAACATGGTTTCCCTGGTGGATGAGGAGGTGTAAACCCACCACCACCACTAAATAGGACATGCGGAATTACTGACCCTGGCCTGGATTTGGGTTTCTGATTATGCCACAAAGCTACTAAATTCAGGTGACAGTGATTCCTTTCTCCCCTTAAGATTGCTGAAAACTGTAGATCTATCCAGGGGGCTTCAAGAAGAGTTTCTGATACAAAAATGGGTTCTTAAATTGGAATTAAAAAAAAAAAAAGTCTAGCTCAGAAGTGCTTGTGTCAAAGATGGAAAGTGTTGCTCACGTGGCTGGAACTCCAGGTTTAGGCACAGCAGGCTGCAGGACGCAGGGACCCCATGTTGCCCCATGAGTTGGGCTCCTGCTCTGGGCCCGTCATCCAGGCTGCTCCCAGCCTGGTTGGGTTCTTGAGCAGGCTCTCTCCTCCTTGCAGGTGAGGGGGCTGGCGGCTCCTCAGACCAGTGGCCCTGGAACCACCTGCCTCTCCTTAGACCTGCCCTGATCACAAGCTCATTTCTTCACCACTTGCTGAGTCTAGGGAGGGAAAACCCTTTTAGCTGGGAACTGGCTCAAGGTCCCATCCTTGCTACAGGAGGGCTGGAGTCAGCCCTGTCCTAACCGCAAGGACTAAAAGTAGTTAAGGGGTAGTTACTTATTGAAACAATTGGGGTGTTTTTACCAGATCGAAGGGAAACAGAAGCTAGGTTATTGAGGAGCAACCATCCCCTACAATGGGTGGGTAGACCACCATGGTCAACTGTGTGAGGACTCTGCCCTGGAATTTCTTCTCCCCTCTCTCAGCCCTCCTCCCTAAGATAGCCAGCCTCCCAAGGTAGGCAAGATGCTGAGATGACCCCAACATCTCTGCTCCCTGGTAGACATATCCTCCCTGTGAAGCCCTTTGAGTATGGATAGAACCTGTGACTATGAGGAGATATCACTGTGAGATCAGGTTATATCCTATGTCCCAAGGGAGCTGGTCTTGCCTAGACCTCACCTAATCAGGCAAGCTTTCTAAGAGCAGAGAGTTTTCTCTGGCCAGTGGCAGGAGAAGTCAGATAAAGACATGCCTTCTGCTGGACAGCATGGCAGGAAGAATCCTGGAGGGCGTCAGGGCAAGGGAAACACTTAAGCTCCCTACCAGTTGGTCGGGCATGGCAGTCAATAGCTGTAGGCACTAGGGCAGCGGCAGGAGCTGGGAGGAGCCCAGGGGCTAAACTCTAGCTACGGGATCCCAGAAGCTGAAGCAAGGCAGAAGGGCATGGACAGTGGCTTTTTAACCACTGGTGTTGCCATGCTGACTGGCACAGGGCTCCTGGGTGTGCTGTCCGTGTTCATTGTCAGCTTCCACCTGCCATGACCACCCCCGCCCTGGAAGGGCTACCTTCCGCTTCCTCTGGACACCTCCAGAATCCAAGGCTGGGCCTAGGGACCAACACGACCAGGGGAGGGGTGCCCTGATGCTGTGTCATGAGTGATATGATACCCCGATGCTCAGGCCAGAAGTCCCTCAGTGTCTCTATCTATCCATCCATCTATTCATCCCTCCACTCATCATCTGTTTACCACCCATCCACTATCCATAGACCATCTTTCCATCCATCCACCATCCACCCACCATCCACCCTCCA
Source organism: Alouatta palliata (assembly GCA_004027835.1). NCBI lineage: Eukaryota > Metazoa > Chordata > Mammalia > Primates > Atelidae > Alouatta > Alouatta palliata. The sequence goes on from PVKV010006763.1 coordinate 8,361, forward strand.
TACATCCATCAATCCATCAACCATCCAGCATCATCCATCGTCCACCCATCCATTCATCCACCATCCACCCTCTATCCACCCACCATCCACCCTCCATCCATCCATCAATCCATCAATCCATCAGCCATCCAGCATCATCCATCGTCCACCCATCCATTCATCCACTATCCACCCTTCATCCACCCACCAACCACCCTCCATCCATCCATCAATCCATCAGCCATCCAGCATCATCAATCATCCACCCATCCATTCATCCACTATCCACCCTCCATCCACCCTCCATCCATCCATCAATTCATCATCCATACACCATTCATCCATCTTCCACCCATCCATCCATCCTCCATCCATCCATCCATCACCATCCACCCTCTGTCTATTCATACATCATTCATTCCTTCATTTATCTGTCTACCATTCATCCACTATCCATGACATGGCATCAGGACACCCCTCAGTGAGCACCTGAGACTAGCACCACTAGTGAGCAGAACGGGTCTTCAGGGCAGATGGCAGCACCTGTGAGGCTATAGGGGATGGCCTCCACTTGCCCCAGCGCATGTCCCTGGCCCTATTGTCTTTCCACCAGGTACCTGGGGCCTTTGGTGGCTCAGGGCTCTCACCACCCTCCCAACCCATCCCACTGCATGGGCCTTTGAGGAGCTCACTTTTGATCATATCAGTATGGGAGCCTCACGTAGAAGCTAAAAACAGGCCCGCGGGGCCTCTGGACCTGGTCACTGATGTCAGGGACCCTGCAGGGAATTCTCTTTTGGCACCATCTCTGGATCCTCAGCCGGGGAGAAAAACTGCATTTTATCTCTGTCAGTCTTGGGGTTGACCCAGCAATTAAACCCCACAAGGAAGAAAAATGTCATGTTCTCATCATGGGGTGATCTAATATTCAATCTCCCAACAAACATCTACTTTGTTGCCAGATGTAAAATAAAAGTGTAATTTTTGTTTTAGGGTTGAGGTTGACTTGCAGTGAAAATTCCCATGTGGGGCTCTCTTATCCAGCATCTCACATGGCTTCAGAATCCGGTTCAAGACCCCTCGCAGCCCCTGCTCTCCGTACCTGTGGTCTCAGTGGTATGGCAGGGTCTCCTGCAGGTGTTTCTGACCCCAGCCAATGCAGGAGGCTCGTGGCCCTGCAGCCCCCTGTCTTCCCTGGCACAGCACTCCACATCCAATGGTAATTGGCTTCTTCCTGAGTTCACAGCCCACTCCCTGAGGGCAACTGGTGTTTCTGATGCATTTCCTGGATCCAGATTAAAGTCTGGTAGGTAAAAGGGACTGAATTAATACAAGTACAGTGAGTAAATGCACTGATAGATCCAATGAACTCGAATAATACGGGTGGTTAACACCTTCTCCCAGCTCACGCCAGGCAGTCAGTGAGAACCTGTCTTGATGGCATTATGAGATAGGCACTCACCTCCACCCTGACACAGCCCCAGTGACCTAGGGTGTAATTCACGTACGATTTACACTTCCTATCCACTTCTAAAAGGACTTGGGCAGAGGATACTGGAAAGCCCAATGCAAGGAAAATTACAAGGGAACAGAAGCTGTGGGAGGGAGACAGAAGGAGCGGACGCAGGCGGCACCTGAACTGAACAGATGACAGTGTTTAGAGAACAAATGTGGCCCAAGTTTCCTGGCAGCTACAGCACACGTCATTTTTGTTTTCAGACACGAGAAAGCGTTTGTGGAAACTACATATTCCTGGGAACTTAACTCAAACAAGAAGGGCTGCTTCTGTTTGTGTAGGATTAGTGCAGTCCTGGAGAGCCGGGCGTCCCTGCCGGGTCGAGAAGGAACGGTTTCAGCACCATGAGGCTGGACAGAGTGAGTCCGGGCGCTCTGTCCACTCCATCAGAGTCTGACAGTTTTTAGACACGGCGGTGAGAATACTGGTGCCTAGACCGCCGCTTGGCACTTGCTAGGTTCTCGGTAAATATTTCTGGAGTGACTAAAACAAATGACTCAATGACAGTAGAGGACTGATCATTGACCAGAGTTGCTGCTCAGTGATGATGGAGCCAGACTAATTGCCATGATGTGCAGAATGGATATTCTGGGCCAGACCCTGAGCTGAGAGCCTGCATTCATTTTCTTGGGCTGCCACAACCTAGAACAACAGATGGGGAGCCTTCAACAACAGACATTTATTTTCTCAGTTTTGGAGGCTGAAAGTTCAAGATCAAGGTGTCATCAGGGTTGGTTTCTTCAGAGACCTCTCTCCTTGGCTTGTAGACGGCGTCTTCTCCCTGCGTCTTGCAGGCTGAAAGTTCAAGATCAAGGTGTCATCAGGGTTGGTTTCTTCGGAGACCTCTCTCCTTGGCTTGTAGACGGCGTCTTCTCCCTGTGTCTTGCAGGCTGAAAGTTCAAGATCAAGGTGTCATCAGGGTTGGTTTCTTCGGAGACCTCTCTCCTTGGCTTGTAGACGGCGTCTTCTCCCTGCGTCTTGCAGTTGTCTTCCCTGTGAATGTCTGAGTCCTAATTTTTTCTCTCCTTATAAGGACACCAGACATGGGACTAGGGCCTACCACAAAGACTTCATTTTCACTTAATTACTTCTTCAAAGGCCCTATCTTCAACTACAGTCACATTCTGAGGGACTGGGGATTAGGACTTCCACATATGAATTTGGGGAAATGCAACTCAGCCCATCACTGTGCCTTATATGGATCGTGTTCATGTTCTGCCACCAATACCTGGAGAGAGGCCTGGCTATAGGTGACTGATGTAAGATGCATATGTGGGATGTGTGTGTGTGTAGGGGGTTCCTGTCCTTGGTCACATACAGAACAGTGTCAGAGCAAGGCTCCGATCCCCCTCCACACACAGTGCTCAATGATACTAGATGTGCAATGGATGTGCATCAAATGGACCAGCCACTTCCCCAGCAGCAGACCATTTCACTCAGCTCGGCTCTCTGCATCCTGACTTCAGGACAGGACACTCACCATGCCAACAGGAGGCTGTGCCACTCTGGAGGGCAGCTGCCCCTCCCTGGGCTTTGGCTGACAACAGCTGCCTTGTTTGTGTTTCGGCTCCTGCAGGTCCCACCTGCTTGCCACTGCTGTTGGAGGTTGCAGCCTGATGTGGCAATGCTGAGGACAGATGGGATTCTTTTTAGAAGGTGTAGAAACTGCATCCCCACCTGCTACTGAGGTAGGCTTTGAGGGACATCTGAGTGCAGAGATATGGAGACTGACTTGTTCTGCTGGGGATGGGATAATGATTGGATGAGGCCCAGCAGAGGCAAATGCTGTGACCTCCTCTGTCTGTATGTGAAGTTGCTGTGGCCTCCTCCATCTGTGGATCTGCATGTACATTTTCCCTTTTCAGACACCTGGTTTGCTTTCTTGACCTGGAACTGGCTGAGCATGGAGAACTATGTACCTAGAAACGCTCTGGCCTAATGCAGTCTCTTACTGTTGGAGAATGAATCAACTCTGACTTGGCCTCTTTCCTGAATGGGTGTACACAAAGAACCTCACAGTTCAATCCCAGTGTTTTCAACAAGTGGCTCCAAACCGAAGCTTGTGGATGCCTCTCACCTGGGCGTCGTGTGAGCTGAGGCACAGGTCCCTGAGATGATGCCATCACAGCCTGGGAAGGCAGTGAGCTCAAAACCTCCCAGGGGAATGGGGGAATCTTCTTCAGAGGTGAGGGGGCTGCGTGGAGTTGGGGATGGTGGTGAGAAAGTCTGGGTAGGAGGAGGTTTGCCCTGTGAGGCCTTGAAGGTCAAAGGAAGAGTCTGAAGCATCCCCTGGAAATTTCACTGTAGCCATCACAGGATCCTGGGCATGGAGGGAGAGGGGAACACAGGGGTCCTGGCCTGGCCTGCACCTCCTGACCCCCTTCCCTTTCACCTTTTCTAAGAGAAAGCAAGGCATGCACGTTACTTCAAAAGAGTATGCAAGCCAAGCAGAATCTGCTCCTTTCTCTTCCTGGAGAGACCGGTGTGAGCCCTGCAGGCATGGAGGACTCCTGGTTTACGTCCACATGTTAGAGCTGCAGGTGGAGGCAAGGGGGGCGGACTCGCTGAGGGCTCTGGGTTCTGGGACACTGATGGCCTCCTCATCAGGCAGCATGGAGCTACAAGTGGCCTCACGCACCAGCAGCGTGTATGGCACATGGAGGATTAAGTGAGACAGACTGTGCCTTTGAGCCTGGGATTGGACCTCTGCTTTGTTGTTTACAAGCCCTGTGGTCCTGGGAAGGTTGCTGGCTCTCTCTGTGTCCTGGAGTCCCTCTGATTGAGATGAGATGATGGTAAAACGTTGCTCAGGAAGCAAGCAGTTATCCCTGAGCCATGGTTAGCACTGTGGTGAGACTGTCAGCGCTGAGAAACAGTCATGGGACTTTTCTTAAAGGTGATTTACTTTCCTGAGAGAGAAGAAAACAAGAATGATTGATGCCTTAAAACCAAACAGCAATACTGGTGCTGGTGCTTACTACCATAAGGGCTTGCAGCCATGCTTAAGACACACGTGTGTATGTATGTTGGCCTGCTGCCTGTGCGTGTGCGTGCCCGTGTGTGCCTGGAAAGCGTAGCCTGTGTAAGATGCCGTGTAAGCAAGGTGCCATGTTCGTGCTGGGAAACGTTAGCTCCAGGGTCAGCGTTTTCTCCTGCGGTGTCTGCATCCTCCTGGCAGCCACTTCCCGCCTCTGAGCCTCATGTTCCTCATGAGTCAATCAAAACAAGTGCCCCGGCAGATAGCTGATCACAGGATTCCCTGGAAGGTTTTCAGCGTTCAGACCTGAGACGGCTTTAGGGAGCTCTGGATCACTGGACTGGAGGCTCTAGGGGCCAATGGGTCTGCCTGCTCATAAGAGACCTCCAGCAGGAATGTCATGGTTGCCACTCTGGGGACTTTGATGGACATAATAACAGTGAACAGTCCCTGAGTGCCGGGCCAAGCCCACACTACACCACGGGCCCTTCTTAGCCATATAATTTAACCCCTGCAAGGGCCCTGGGTTGGAGGTTCTTCCATTATCCCCATTTCCCACACGGATGAGGAGACAGAGGCCTGGAAAAACTGGTCACTTGCCCAGGGAGGTGGCCAGTGGAGGAAGGAGTCGGGCTCCTGGGTCACACAAGGGAGGCATGTGCCCCATGGTGTGAAACGGCCATGAATGTTGGGATCTCCCTGGGGTAGGACATAGGAGGTGAATGGTTGTCAGGCTGGACTCACATTAATATCATCTGGGGACTTTAGGAAAACTCTGCAGCCCCAGCACCACCCACGACCACCTAAGAAGAGTGGCTGTCAGTCAAGCATGAGCTTCCTGCTCTGCCTTGGCCTGGGGTGTATGGGAACATGCCCATAGCTCAGGGCCTGTGGACACACAAAGAGCACATGATGCTCTGGATAGTTGCATCAAAATTAAAATGTGTGTGGCTGGGTGTGGTGGCTCACGCCTGTAATCCCAGCACTTTCGGAGGCCGAGGCAGGTAGATCACGAGGTCAGGAGTTTGAGACCAGCCTGGCCAACATAGTGAAACCCGTCTCTACTAAAAATACAAAAATTAGCCAGGCGTGGTGGGTGCCTGTAATCCCAGCTACTCTGGAGGCTGACGCACGAGAATCGCTTGAACCTGGGAGGTGGAGGTTGCAGTGAGCCGAGATCATGCCACTGCACTCCAGCCTGGGCGACAGTGCAAGGCTCCGTCTCAGAAAAAAAAATTTGTTTGTATATAAGAAAATGTACTTGCAAAATAAATCCTGCCCCACCTAGAAATATGGTTTTAAGGGATATTATATTTGGATTCTCAATACAATATCTATTTCCAGGAAGTCAATTAAACTGTTCCTATCTTAAAATTTATGATATTTTCTATACAAAAACCTCTGAAATGCAATTCAGTGTACTAAAAATGCATTTATAGGCAAGGATTTTTCTAGATTATGAAGGGGCAGGTACAATGATCAGAACTTGTAGTTGGATATGACTCAATAAATATTGTTTCATTCCTGTGATGAAAACAAGAGAAAACCTGGAGCCCCTTCAGTCCTGACATAGCAGCCTGGATGTGGGGCTTTCTGGGGAAGGGAGTGCCTGGGACAGGGTGGAAGAGAACCAGCTTCGTGGGAGAGTGACTCACGCAGCGTCACAGGCCTCCACACTCAGAAAGTCCCCCTGATGGGCTTAATGCTTAATTACAGGATTGGAATTCATAATTTTAGCAAGGGCCTCACATTTTCGTTTTGCATCAAGATCTTCAAATTTCATAACTGTTCCTGCAATGCAGTGTTGTGGTCTGAAGTCAAGGCCCTGGGCTGCCTCTTACCACTTCTGTGGTCTCAGGCAAGCCATATAGCCCCTCGGATCTGCAGTTTCTGAATCTTGAAGAGCAAATAAATGTGCTCCTGTCGGTTACATGTCAGTATAGTTATAAACTGATTCATAGTTAAGGGACTTCCAGTTTCAGAGACTGCATGTAAAGAGTGGAAGTCATCCCTCCCATCCTTACAATAAGAAAGAGCAAAACAAACAGAAATATGTGACTTTTTGGATTTATCAAGAAACTGAAGTCACAGGGAAAACTGCCACCCTACATCTGGGAGGTGAGCACAGAGAATCAGTTAAGATCAGCTACCCTGAGCAGAGGTTACTGGAGCCATAATGTGGCTGGAGAACTTCTACGGAGATTCTGATGACTTCACGGGACTGAGTGTGAATTAACATGAAATTGAGAAACTTCTAGGGGCATGGTCTTACTGGGGAGCCCACATTTTCTTCAATTTTACTTTCACTATGTTGTCATGGTGAGGATCCAAAAATGGTGTCATGGCCATGGTGGGAATGTAACCCTTGTGAAGGACACCCAAAGCATGCTTCATCATTAAGGCCTACTCTGCAGAGAAAAAAACATTGTCTTAATTTTATTCTATTGGATGTTGTCCTCATGTTGAAATGGCATTCCTCGCATGTCAAGCCCACTAGTCCCCTTACTCACCTAAGAAAAAAAATTAGTTATGTCACTGGAGAAACACCTGTGACGGTCACAGCCCTGAGACACAGGCCCGTTACAAGACAGATTTAATCAGAATATTGTGAAACACTCTCCCTCCCCACCCCTTACCACCCCACTGACAGGTTCCTGCACAAAACAGTGAAAGAGTTGCAAGGTGCAGACGTTTTCTGAATAGGAAGACTTAGGGAGACCTAAGGAAAAGAGAACAGTAGAGAAGTTTGAAGCTTCTGGCACCTGCCGCTTTAGCAAGCACAAAGCACAGACTCCACCTAGATTAGCACGCTGTCTCACACTGAATGTCTACTTCCTTATTGCCTCTTACAACATAACTGGCTTACAACAACAACAGCAACGACAAACACAAGACGTGTCAAAAATCAAGAAAAAAAATAAAACAAAGCCTTAAGACAGCACCAGAAAAAGACTCAGCTGTAACTCAGAATGATCAGACAGGGAATTTAACACATCTGTGATTAATGTGCTAAGGGCGCTAATGGAAAAATCAGGCAACATGCAAAACAGATGGGTAACGTAGGAAGAAAGATGGAAACGCTAAAGAATTAAAAGGAAATGCTAGAAATAAAAAAACATGGTAACAAAAATGAAGAAAGCCTTTGATGGGCTTACAGTAGGCTGGGAACAGCTGAAGAAAGAATTAGTGAGCTTGAAACTCTCCAAACTGAAATGCAAGAAGAAAAAATAACTTAAAAATAAAATCAGATATTCAAAAACTATGGGGAAATGCCAAAAGGTATAACATGTATGTTGTTAGAAAACCAGAAGATTAAAAGGAAAATGGAGCATTAGGAACATTTGCTGTAATAATGCCTGGAAACGTTCCAAAATTAACGATAAGCACCAAACTACAATTCCAGAAAGCTCAGAGAACACCAAGCATGTGAAGTATTCTAAAAAACTTACCTAGGCATATTATACACAAACTGCAGAAAACCAAAGACAAAAAAATATTGAGAAAGTCAGAGAAAATAGTAACACTTCTGGAAGAAAAAGGAAAAGGAATACAACAGGTATTTCATCAGAAACTATGCAAGAAAGATGAGAGCAGGCTGAAGCATTTAAAGTGTTGGGGGAATAATTCCACACCAATCTAGAATTTTGTATCTAGTGAAATTATCCCTCTAACATGAAGAAGAAATAAAGACTTTCTCAGACAAACGAGACAATTAAGTTTTTTTTTTCCCCTCCCAGCAGAACCGCTCTGTAAGAAATGTTACAAGAAGATCTTCAGAGAGAAGGACAGTGGTGCGGTTCAGAAACTTGGATCTACATAAAGAAAGGAGGAGTCAGAGCAGTGATGAATGAAGGTAAAAGAAAAGGTTTAGTTTCCTTATTCTTCGTTGATCCAAAAATAGCTGTTTGTTAAATAAAATAATAGTAGCAAGGTACTGGGCGATCATAGCATATGAATAGGTGAGAGGAATGGCAGTGATGTTAGAGAAGGTAGGAGGAAGAAACTGAGAATACTTGGTTATCAGGCACCTGTACTATGAGGTGGTATACTGTTAATTTAAGGTGAACTTAGTGAAAAATGTATGTCCGTTGAAACAATAGGGTAGTAATTAAAATATTCTAAAGAAATACAAGAAGGGAGATATCATGTGATCATATTAAATGCTCAATTAAAACCAGAAAAGATCAAAAAATGTGAGAGGATAATGGATGGGTGCACAGAAGAGAAGAGAGTTGCAAATATAGTAGATGTTAATTCAAATATATTAATAATCATTTTAAATATGAATTGTGTAAATGCACCAATTAAAGAATGGAGAATTAGAATAGATTAAAAAATACAGAAGCCCAACTATATATCTATTTTTTAATAAGAAACCTACTTTAAATATAATGACTCAGACTGGTTAAAAGTAAAGAATGAAGAAAGATATAACATGCTAAAGCTCAAAGAAAATATGGAGTAGCTATATTACTTGCAGATGAAGCAGACATCAGAAGAAAAAAATTATCAGGGATAAAGAGTGGTATTATGTAATGATAAAATAACCTATGTTCTAAGAACACATAGCAATCCAAAAGGTCTGTACACTTAACAAGAAAGCCTCAAAATAGGTAGGGCAGGAAGTTGGTGGGACTGCAAGGAGAAATAGGCAAATCTACTATTATAATTAGAGACTTAAACACCCCTCTATTGGTAATTGGTAGGTTAAACAGGCAGAAAATCAGTAAGGCTTAACTGAAGTTCAACTCAATAGCACCATCAAGCAATTGATCTAATTGATATTTAAGAAATTCTCCATCCAGTAACTGCAGACTACACATTCTTCTCAAGCTAGTGGGGACCATTCACCAAGGCGACATTATGAGCCATAAAACAAACCCTAACCAATTTAAAATGATAGAAATCACACAAAGTGTGTCATTAGACTACAATGGAATTAAACTACAAATCAATATCAGAAAGACAGTGGGAAAATCCCCAAATACTTGGAGATGAAATAATACATTTTAAAATAACACATGGGTCAAGGAAATAAAATAAAAAACACTTTGAACAGAAGGATAAAAATATAGCATCACAATTTGTGAGACAGGAAGAAGGCAGTGCTTAGAGGGAAATTTGTAGCAGTAAATGCATATATTAGAAAATAAATAAATAATCAACAATATAAGCTTCATCTTCAGAAAAGAGAAAGAACAAGTTAAGCCTAAGCAAGCAGAAGAAAAATTAAAAAAAATTAAAGCAGATACCAATAAAATTTAAAACGGGAAAATAATAGAGAAAATCAAAACCCAAAGATGTTTCTTAGAAAAGATTAATAAAATGGATAGTCCTCTTGCTAGCTAATCAAGATAAACATAGAGAAGTCACAAATCACTAACATCAGAAATGAAAGAAGAGCCATCATTACTGACCTCACGGACATTAAAAGGATGACAAAAATACCACAACAACTCTATGCCTGCAAATTTGATAACTCAGATGAAATGAACCAATTTCTTGGAAGATACCTACTGTCAAAACTCACAAAAGGATAATTTGATAACATAAATAGGGCTACATTTATAAAACAAATTGAATCAATAATTAATAACCTTCCAAAAATGTAAGCACTAGTCCAAGATTGGTTTACTGGTGAATTCTACCACACATTTAATGAATAAATCATACTAATTCTCCATTTTCTTCCAGAAGCAGAAAAAACACTTTCCAACTCATTTTATATGGCCTGCATATCTTAATGCCCAAACCAGATGAGAATATTGCAAGAAAGAAAAACTATAGGCCAACATCTCTCATGAATATAAATGCAACAATCCTCAAGAAAATACTAGCAAATTGAATCCTACAACATACATTACTCACTGTGACCAAATGGGATTTATCCCAGGTATGCAAGGCTCATTTAACATCTGAAAATGAGTTAATGCAAGCCATCATATCAACAGGCTAAAGAATAGAAGTCATACAATTATATCAACAAATGCAGAAGAAGCACTTGACAAACTCCAACGTCCATTCATGATAAAAACTCTCAGCAAAGCAAGAATGGAGAGGGACTTCCTCAACCTGATAAAGAATGTCAAGAAAAAATCTACAGCTGACATGATGCTTATTGGTGGGAAACCAGGGTCTTTCCTGTTAAAATAAGGAATAAGACAATGATGTTGCCTCTTTCTCCTTGTAGTCAACAGCATGCTGATCCCAACTAATGCAATCAGACAAGAAAAGGAAAGAAAAATATACAAGTTGGGAAGAAAGAAATGAAACTGTCTTTGTAAATGACACAGTTGCCTATGTAGAAAATTCCAAAGAATGTACAAAAATCTCTTAGCTGTGATAGCCTAGTAGAGCAAGGTTGCAGGATATAACGTTAATACACAAAAGTAAATTGCTTCCCTATGTACCAATAATGAACAATCGGAATTTGAAACTTAAAAATTACTATTTAAAACCGTATCAAATAATAAACATAAATAGGTATTAACAAAATATAAACAGGCATTATTTGTGGAAAACTACAGAACAGTGACAAAACTAAAGAAGATCAAAACACATGGAGAGATATTCTCTCTTCCTGGACTGGAAGACTCAATATTGTATGGATGTCCATGTTCCTCAGCTTGATCCATAGAATCAATTAAATCCCAGTCAAAATTGTGGCAAGCTGTTTGGTAGAAATAAAAAAACCGAATCTAAAATTTATGTGGAAAAGCAGAAGACCCAGAACAGCGCACACAATTTTGAAGGAGAGCAAAGACAGAGGACAACATCACTTGACTTCAGGACCTGCTATTCAACTAGACTCATCATCCAGACAGTGTGGTACTGAAAAAGAACAGACAAATAGATCAATGGAACAACATAGAGACCAGAAACACACAGAAACATATAAAGAAGACAAGATCACACAATGGAGGAAGGGGAGTCTCCTCAGCAAATGAAGCTGGAACAAATGAACTTGTACATTCCCAAAACTAATCTAGACACAGACCTTCCATCTTCCACAAAATTCCCTCTGACATACCACAGACCTTCCACCTTCCACAGAATTCACTCTAACACATCACAGACCTTTCACCTTCTACAAAATTCACACTAACACATCACACACCTTCAACAAAATTCACTCTAACATACCACAGACTTTCCACTTGCCACAAAATTCCCTCTAGCATACCACAGACCTTCCACCTTCCACAAAATTCACTCTAACACATCGCAGACCTTCCACCTTCCACAAAATTCACTCTAACACATTACAGACCTTCCACCTTCCACAAAATTCACTCTAACACACCACAGACCTTCCACCTTCCACAAAATTCACTCTAACACATCACAGACCTTCTGCCTTCCACAAAATTCACTCTAACATACAGTCCTTCCGCCTTCCACAAAATTCACCCTAACACATCACAGACCTTCCACAAAATTCACTCTAACATATCACAGACCTTCAACAAAATTTACTCTAGCATACCACAGACTTTCCACTTGCCACAAAATTCACTCTAACATACCACAAATCTTTCTCCTTCCACGAAATTCACTCTAACATACCACAGACCTTCCACCTTCCACAAAATTCACTCTAACACATCGCAGACCTTCCACCTTCCACAAAATTCACTCTAATACATCACAGACCTTCTGCCTTCCACAAAATTCACTCTAACATACCACAGTCCTTCCGCCTTCCACAAAATTCACCCTAACACATCACAGACCTTCCACAAAATTCACTCTAACATATCAGAGACCTTCAACAAAATTTACTCTAGCATACCAGACTTTCCACTTGCCACAAAATTCACTCTAACATACCAATCTTTCTCCTTCCACAAAATTCACTCTAACATACCACAGACCTTCCACCTTCCACAAAGTTCACTCTAACACATCACAGACCTTCCACCTTCCACAAAATTCACTCTAACACATCACAGACCTTCTGCCTTCCACAAAATTCACTCTAACATACCACAGTCCTTCTGCCTTCCACAAAATTCACCCTAACACATCACAGACCTTCCACAAAATTCACTCTAACATATCACAGACCTTCAACAAAATTTACTCTAGCATACCACAGACTTTCCACTTGCCACAAAATTCACTCTAACATACCACAAATCTTTCTCCTTCCACAAAATTCACTCTAACATACCACAGACCTTCCACCTTCCACAAAATTCACTCCAACATATCTCTGGTCTACATGTAGAATTTGTACTTGATTCAGGGCCTGAGCTAGAATAGTCACTCAACTAACATGTAAGAATGTGACTTTAAATGCAAATACATTTCATGTTACATTTGAAAATTCCATTGAGAATCTACCCTTATAACATTCCCATAGGTTTAAAAATCTGCCATGGGTAAAAATCCCACTGTACATACCATTGCCTCATATTGCAACACAGAACTTTCTGGAACCCCAGAGTGGGGGTGAAGAGTTTGGTAGACAGGCACATTACTGTATCCCACCTCTATAGACCCTGACACGATACATCTGGGGTAGACCAGAGAAAGTGCATTTTAACCCAGTAACAAGCAAGTCTCATAGCCAGTCATGTCTGGGAAGCACAGAACATGGAGTGGGTAGAGTCAGGAACAAAAGTACTTGAAGTTGGAAATGAAAATCCAAAGAAGAAAGAAGTCATCTCTGTAGAGACATCAAAATCAAAGTATGGATGTGAAACAGAAAATAAAGCCCTAAGTAAATTCTCAAAACTTATCACTTTAAGGTAAAATGATGGGTCTCAGGTATGATTGTGTTTTAATTACCATGTGGATAAAATAACAGAGTTACATAGCAATGTTCATATATTATCCTAAACTCTAAAACTTTTTCTATAAAGTATTATTACAAACCTTCAATCTGTTAAATATTCATTAAATGCCTTGGGCACTCTGTAATCACTGTGAGTGGGGATTTAAAAAATGAACTAGAATTGATCGAATACATTTCTACCATAGTAATTATATATTGTTATATATTGTTAAAACATGGATGGAAGTAAACATATAAGCACAGGCCTTGGTTTGGAATTTCCCAGACTTGGGGAATTCTGGGCTACTTCCTGATTTTCAGACAAAGAACAGTGTTTGCTATTCAATGAGGACGGACAGCACTCTGGAACCAGGTAACAGTGTCCACTGGCATGAGCCATTGTGCATGGTCCTGGATGCCTGAACTCGGTCTATACACAGTCGGCTAGTCCAAGCCTGTAGGGAAACAGCCATGGAATGCTATTCATACTGAGTATAGATCTCCCTTGTCTTCCAATATACACTTATCGATTAGCAGTTGGAGGAAGTTTCCTCCACTCACACTGCATGGACCTGACTGAAATCTTTCTCCCTGCCTCTGTCTCTCTTGGAAACCTGTGATCCAAGTGCTGGAACCACCTGGATGAGGCTGAGCCGATAAGCAAGCCAAGCCATGTAAGAAGGCTCTCCTCATGTCCTGACCAGAATTCTCAATGGCACCCGGCTTTCCAAGTGCTCTGGTTTGCACTCAGGAGTGTGAGGCCAGTGGCTTTTGGTTGCAAGTGATAGAAACCCAACTCAAGGTGAAAATAAACACGAATCATAAAGAGGGGACATATTGGCGTTTTCTACAGAACAGTCTGGCGAGAGGGCTCAGGCTGGGCTGACCTCGCGGCTTCTGGCTGCTGCCTTCCCTACCTTGTGCTCGGCCCCCATCTCTGGGGCAGCTCCAAGCTGATGTGGCCCCGGTCCCTGTAGTCTCAGACCGAGGCCTCCTTCTCCCTTTGGGATGGCAGTCCTAAGCCAGGGTCCTGCCCAGGGCCCATGCTCACCCATGCCCAGGCCCATGTGAGTATGTGTAGTGTGTGCTGGAGGGGTGGAGGGGGTACAGATGGTCATGTGATGGATGGGCCAAGAGAAGGGGAGGACAATTCTAGGAGGGTGGAGTCCGTTAGAATGTCAGAGAGGGCACTGAGCCTCTGTCGGGAGATTTCTGAGTAAAAGACACATGTGGTTATCACCTGGGTTGAGGACCCGGAAATGGAGACCTGGGCTTTAATCTAGGTGCAGTGTTCCTGGCAGAACATGGCTGCCACCCCTCCGCCATGGCACAGCCAGCCCAGACACCTCCCTGTGCCTCTTACTGGGCTCATCTGCCACTCTTCTGCCTCTGCTTTCCCACAGCTCATCTTTGGGTTCCTGAAATGTAAGGGATGGGAAGGGAGAGGAGAGATGGGTGGGACAGCAACCTTCAGGATCAGGGCCAGGGTCCTTGTACTAAAGCCCAGGGACTTGGTGGTTCCCTTGGGAAGTCCTGCTGTTGAGGGGAGAGGGATGCAGCTCACTCTCCCAGGATCAGCCAGAGGGGAAGAGAGGGGATGACCTCCTGCCCATCGCAGCCCTCTGACCACAGGGCTGTGAGGGCCAGGGAGAACAGAGGGCTTCCTGCAGCAGGTGATGGCTTTAGGATGGACTGGCAGGAGCCATCCCTGTGAAAAAAGGGAGTAGCTCTTCTGGCCAGCCAAAGACACAGATGCAAAGGCAGAAAACAGGGACCTAAGGATGCTGGAGAGAACTGTGGGGCCCGATGCCAGCCTTCAAGGCTCTGGCTGGAGTTTTGCCTGAATGTACAAAGGCCCGGGGTGCACTGGGGCAGAAGGGAGAGACTCAAGTGACTACTTCTCATGCCCATTGCAAAGGGGATCAGCTTGTGCCAGGGACCTGTTGCCTGGCCCGCGGCTACCCAGTGGGAACAGCTGACTGGGATGCCCACAGGGAGACCCTCGCACTCTCCACCCAGGTTATTCTGAGGCCTTTTGCGTTCACCCAGGAGTGACTTTTTTTCTACTCTCAAAAAATCCCATCACGTAACAACCACGTGGGGGGACTTGAGGGCACAGTCACTTGTGTTCCTCATGCCACGTGGTTAGTGGGGCTGATGGGCTAGGAAATCTCTGTGCGATGTCAATGGATGTTTAGCATTTGGAATTTTTCTTTCCTACATTCTAGAAAGAAAACATAGCAGCTGCTGTGGCCCCAGAACTGGTTTGACCCCAACGCTGGGACAAACTGTCCACTGCTGACAGCTGAGCTGTGTTGCTTCTCATCCAACATGAGCACAAACAATACTGAAGAGCGTCCATGGCCATCATGCCGACTGTGCCACCCACACTCCATGAAGAGCATCCATGGCCATCATGTCCGCTGTACCACCCACACTCCGTGAAGAGCGTCCATGGCCATCATGCCCACTGTGCCACCCACACTCCGTGAAGAGCATCCATGGCCATCATGCCCACTGTGCCACCCATACTCCGTGAAGAGCATCCATGGCCATCATGCCCACTGTGCTACCCACACTCCGTGAAGAGCATCATGACCTTCATGCCCACTGTGCCACCCACACTCCGTAAAGAGCGTCCATGGCCATCATGCCCACTGTGCTTCCCACACTCCGTGAAGAGCAGCATGGCCATCATGCCCACTGTGGCACCCACACTCCATGGACCAGGGGCAACTGCTGCTTTATCACACAGCTGGATCCTCCCTTTGGCCCACCCTCCCCAAAGATAAGATTGATTGAGACCCCCAATCACAGAATGGGTCCCTTTTCTGACAGCACCCAATGCAGACACACTTCCTTAGGCCTGAAGTCCCAGCCGAGCCCCCAGCCTTCCCCAGGTGCTTTTTCATCCTCCTGCTCGGGGCCCTCCTGACTCTCTCCATGGTGTGAGTTTTCTCTCACAGCAACAAGGGAGGGACCAACTCGCTCCCTGCTGTGCAATTTAGGGGTCTTTGGCTGGTTGGACATCAACAGCCTAGCAACATTGGCATGAACAGGCCTGAGAAGGCGGCTGGGCCATTTGCCTCCTTCTTGGGGGCATCTGCAAGGCTGGAGAGAGAACTAATGCAAGGACAAGTTTGCTTCTGATTCAGTTTGCAAGTGTGGGCAGTTTCATGGGCTGCTATGTGGTGGCCAGAGAAGGGGAAGAGAAGGAGATTATGGAGGGAGAGAGAAGGAGATGACTGCAGGTGAGAGAAGAATGCAGAAGGCAGAGAAGAGGAAGGGAGAAGGAGATATGAGAAAGAGAGAGCAGGGAGAGAGACACCAAGGGAGCTGAAGGGTTAGCGAGGTATTATTGAGCTGGGAGGAAGAAATGGGGGAAAAGACAAAGAAAGGGAGAGTCGGAGACAGGAGGAGAGAAAGGCAAAACAGGAGAGACAGAGGGAGAGAAGAAGGAAAGGAGACAGAGGGGACTCACATGGTTTGGCCCTGTGTCCCCACCCAAATCTCATCTCAAATGTGTCCAGGGAGGGACCTGGTGGGAGGTGATTAGATCGTGGGGGCGTTTCCCCCATGCTGTTCTTGTGATAGTGAGTTCTCAAGAGGTCTGCGGGTTTGTAAGGCAGTTCTCCTGCTCCTGCTTGCTCTCTGTCTTGCCTGCTACCATGTAGGACGTGCCTCTTCCCCTTCTGCCGTGACTGTAAGTTTCCTGAGGCCTCCCCAGACATGAGGAACTGTGAGGCAACTTAACTTCTTTTCTCTATAATTACCCAGTTTCAGGTGTGTCTTTATAGCAGCATGAAAATGGACTAATACAGGTAGAGAGAGGGAGGGGCAGAGAGAGGGAGAGGGAGAGGTGGAGAGAGAGATAGAGAGGGAAGGAGGGAAAGAAGGAAGAAGGGAGAGAATATTCTTCTAACCCTGGGGAAGGGCCTATGGGTCATCCACAGGAGCAGCAGCACTGTGATTACATCTTGGCTTGGACAGAGAGCATGTCAGCAAAACCTGAAGACCAGGGGGTCTTTCCAATGTCTCCGCTTTTCCTAAGATTGCTGTGATCTTTGTAAGACCTTTGGGGTTAGAGAGTAGCCTTGCAATGTCTAAACTTTAACTTGATTATATTACATGCACACCTGGGTTTGAAATTGCACAAGGCCACTGTAGCCTGTATCTATCCCCCCACCACACCTCCTACAGTGGCTTTAACAGGTGATTGACCTGGTGGGGCAAGCTTCCATCTGTAAAAAAAAAAAAAAAAAAAAAAAAAAAGTTGTGGCTTTCTTTTGCAGAGTGAGAAAGATTGTACTTTCCCCACTTGTTGAAACTATTTTGACTCAGCCATTAAGTCTCATAGCTGATTCATCTTCTCAGCAAACATTTTGTATGGCTAAAATATTTGTGTTGCTAGGAGCATGGCTGGTTGTGGTACTCTTAATACAAAAAAAAAAAAAAAGAAAAAAAAAAACCAGTCCATCAATTTGTGTCAATAAACCTTTCTTGTCAACGAGAGACGTGCCTTTTTAAAAAGAGGCACACAGCTGGCTGTCACACCCCACGCCCTTGCAAAACTGCACATTCATAAATAAAGCCTGAAACAGAATTGGAGCATGAACTACCTTATCCAAGGTGTGAAACACTCAGCACTAAACAAATCCTCTCTCTCGTAACTGTTACCATAAACAATGTGACTAAATAGAGCAAGGGATATAGAAAGAGCTGGGGAGGAACCCAGGAAGGAGCAGCACACTTGGCGTTTCTGCTCAGCCTCCTCTGCAGACGGTCCTTCTCAAATTCTGCATGTGGGTTTTCTTCTCTTTGCCTGAACTCGGAAAAGCATAACGACAAACACAGTTTTATAGGTGCATTTGCTAGGGTGAAATCTAAGCTTTGCCATCAGTGTGAAAATGAGAAAGGACCCAGGAGACTGGGGATGTCACCCTGACCCTGGGAGGTGTTGGACGAGCCCCTTGAGATCTGTCTGTGGGTAACGCCTCCCAAAGTGGCAAAAACTCTGAAAGACTTTTATCACAGATGTTCCATAGCACTTGCAAAAGAAACAATCCGAAGTCTGCAGAAAATATTCTACTTAATTCTATGCAGAATTAAATTATATGCTTATTATTTGGAGGTGGGGGCGGGAAAGAAAGAGAGAAGAAAAGAGAGAGAGGAAAGAGAGAGGTCAGCTGACATTCAAAGACCTGGCTTAGATTAGAATTTCCTTACTTCCCCATAATAACTGTTATGCAAGTTGTGTTTTTTTTTTTTTTTTTGATAGCAAAGGAATAAATTTACACTTCAGCTTTTTAACATACTGGTTCTCTCTGAAAATTCATCTTCATAAAAGAGTAAGAATGTGTACCATATTAAAACATGTGATGAAAAGGTGTTTAGAATTGCCATTTTAATTCCAAAGGCTTGCCTGCACCCACCTTCACAGAGAGCCTGAAAAATCATGCTCTCCTCACTGCCACCATCCCTCCCACCACTGACTGCCAGGCCCATTGAGAAGTTTATTACATGCCAAGTCAGAAAGCATAATTTGCTAACATTCAGTTCTTTTGTGTTGCATCCAAGTTTCACATTAAGCAGTTTGCACCTCAGAAAGCATTACTGAGTTTACGTTTCTGGAAGTATTTTTCATTATTCATATTTAAATTATGTTCCTTTGAGGAGGAGATAAAGGCTGGAAATTTTTATCAAGAGACGAATAATATAGGTAGTGAAAAATCTTAGCATTTTATTATTGAAAGTATAAAACGTTCCAACAGGAACTAAAATACTTAAGGAGCATAAAGTTTGAGTATAATGTTTCGTGATGGAAGTGGTTGGCTGGAGGGGTTACATGTCACAAGGCTATGATTTTAAGGCCTTTTTGTTGAAGCAGGCTGGACAGAGGGTTGGCGCTATGTCTACAGGTCTACCAGCCCGTCTGCTCTGAGCCTTTGGGTGCAGCCCAGCACAGGGCGTGTCACCTGTCTAGCACTGACCCAGACCCAGGGATCATCGAGGGAATTGTGATTTTCCTCCCTGAAAATAATTCCCTGGGGAAAGAAACACAACACCAGGCAATGGCACCATTACTGAAAATGTATTTTTAATTTGGATAGTATTTAATTTAAAAAAAAAAGCAAAAAAGCATAATTTTTCTTTTTTTTAAGTCTCATAAAAGTGGTAACTCAGAAAAACTCTTCTGAAAAGAGAACTTTGAAAAGTACTTGCACATGTCTGTGTGTAATGGAATGATTTATATTCCTTTGGGTATATAAATCAATCCCAGTAATGGGATTGCTGTGCTGGATCAAAGGGTATTTTTGGTTTCAGGTTTTTGAGGAATTGCCACACTGAATATGTTCACTGTGGCACTATTCACAATAGCAAAGACAGGAAACAACCCAAACACCCATTGGTGATAGACTAGATAAAGAAAATGTGGCACGTATACACCATGGAATACTATGCAGCCATAAAAAGGAACAAGATCATGTCCTTTGCAGGAACGTGGTTGGAGCCGGAAGCCATCATCCTCAGAAAACTAACAGAGAAACAGAAAACCAAACACTGTATGTCTTACTTGTAAGTAGGAGCTTAACAGTGAGAACACATGGACGCAGGGAGGGGAACACCACACACTGGGGGAGGGGGAGGGCGAGCATCAGGATAAACAGCTAATGCACATGAGGCGTAATACCTAGGGGATGGGTTGACAGGTGCAGCAAACCACAATGGCACACATTTGCCTGAGTAACAAACCTGCACGTCCTGCACATGTACCCCAGAACTTAAAATTGAAATAAAATAAAGAACATACAAATATCCATCCCAAAGAACTAAAAGCAAGCTATGCATGGAAAAAAAAAATAGTTGCTTTTGTTACCACAAAAATAAATGGAAATCATAGTGTGAAAAGCCCATGCCTGCGAGCTTCACAGAGAAGCAGAGATGCTCGGGGCGTGATTCTGGAATCTCTCCTGGAACTGCCATGTGGGCAGTAGCTAAAGATGTGTCTGA
Organism: Alouatta palliata; assembly: GCA_004027835.1. Classification (NCBI taxonomy): domain Eukaryota; kingdom Metazoa; phylum Chordata; class Mammalia; order Primates; family Atelidae; genus Alouatta; species Alouatta palliata. The sequence goes on from PVKV010006763.1 coordinate 28,623, forward strand.
GTGTTGGCTAGGTACCTGGCACACTGTTAGAAGGCAGAGACCCTCACACCTGGGTGTGCACAGAAATCACCCGAGATTTTGTGAAAATGCACCTTCTGATTTCATCGTCTGGGGCCAGCTGAGGGGCTGCGTTCCTAACAAGCTCGCAGGTGAGGGAGCATGTTCTGGGACTTTATTTACACACAGCGTTACTCATGAAACTCATTTGACTCCTCGAGGAAGGTACTATGATTGTTCCCACTTTTGAAATGCAGAAACCGAGGCTGACATGGTAAAGGAGCCCTCTGCAGTGGGTTGAATGGTGGCCACCCCCCAGCCCCCTAAATAATAAGTTCATCCTGGTACTGTGGAAGTGAATTTTTTTTTTTTTTTTGAGATGAGGTCTCGCTCTGTCAACCAGGCTGGAATGTAGTGGTGCCATTTCGATTCACTGTAACCTCCACCTCCCGTGTTCAAGCGATACTCCTGCCTCAGCCTTCTGAGTAGCTGGGATTATAGGTGAGCACCACCAGGCCCAGCTAATTTTTGTATTTTTAGTAAAGACAGAGTTTCATGTTGGTCAGGCTGGTCTCAAACTCCTGACCTCATGATCCACCTGCCTCCACCTTCCAAAGTGCTGGAATTACAGGCATGAGTCACCATGCTTGGTCAGAAGTGAATTTTTAAAGCAAACTAAATGTGGCCTTAGAAGGACCCTGTACTTCTAGACTTGAGTCCATGTGGACTAACTGTGTCCTCTCTTAGTGGGTAGACAAGATTGAAGCCCTAACTTAGGAACATGCGCCTGTGACAGTGACTGAGTATTGCCGATCCCAGCAGCCATACTTCCAATGCTCATAGCACGCGAAGTGTTCAGACTGTTTTCAAATGAGACAAACACCGACCTGTAACCCATTCAGGTGTTTCTGTGCCACAGTGCCGAGTTCTGTACACGTCATTCCTCTTTTTTTGTCTATAAATTTGTTCTGACCACAAGGCACCCCTGGAGTCTCCCTGAATATGCTGTGATGCTGGGGGCTGCCCGATTCACGAATTCTTCATTGCTCAATTAAACTCCTTTACATGTAATTTGGCTGAAGATTTTCTTTTAACAGACTTTATTTGGAAAAAAGATATTTATAGATGTAATTAGGTATCTTGAGATGAAATCCTCGAACATTATCCTTATGGACCCCAAATCCAATGACCGTGTCCTTAGAAGGGAAGGCACACGAGGCAGGGGGAGCCCGCGTGAAAACAGAGGCAGAGCCTGGGCGGATGCAGCCACACCACCCATGGATGCCAGGGACTGCCAGCAGCAAGCAGAGGCTTTGAGAGGCAAGGAGCCTCCCTGAGAGCCTGTGGAGAAAGGTGGCCTGGCTGACACTTTGGGTTTGAAGCTCACTGTGCTAAGCCCTGCCCGGTTTGTGGTTGCTACTGCAGAGACTCACAAAGGTACCAGGTTCGCAAATGATGGGGCAGGTGTGACTGTGTGCGCTCCAGCCTGGGCTCTGCCGGCACTCCCTCCTCTCTAGGTGGGACCTCCCGACTCTTCCCGGTCCAGCCAGGAGTCCTCTGGCCTGTGACGAGCCTGTGTCCTCACTGTCTGTCACCTCCGCGGGCAGGTCTCTGTGCTGCCACATGACTTTCGAGAGCAGCCTGGGCTGCCAGCCTCCTCCAGCCCTCTCGCCCTGGGGTCTGCTTGTCCCTGTGACTGGGTCAGGAGGAAAGGGTGCTTATCTTTGCTCTGGAAAGGACACGGTTGCCTCCTGTGATTTCCGAGTTCCTAGTCTTTTTTCTCAAAGGCTGTGCTCCTCAGATTTGAATCACGGGGAAGATCAGATTGTCCTAAATGGGGAAATGCACATAGAGACGTTTCACTGACTCACATCTTAACTTCCAGCTCCGAGCATTTCTGACAAGGTGAGGTGGCCGTGAGGGTGGGGGCTCCTTTGAGTTTCCACGGAGGAAGTTCAATGTGCTCTTCTCTCGTCAGAAGCTGCTGCCACCTGTGGGCTGCAAAGTCCCCTCAAACATCATGGCTTCCAGCCAGGAGCCTGCAAAGGGCCCCAGTGTTTGGGCGTACCAAGCCTCTGCCCTCTGCCTGGTCAGGGGCTCCTTCTGTGGGTGAATACCGGTGCCTAAGTGCTTATCATAACGCCTGCGGGGGCTTGCAGGAAGAGCCCTGTGACGACGTTGAATGTCTTGGTTTTGTAGACCCAGCTATGCTACAAAGCTTTGAGAATATCACACTGATGGATGCCAGCAGCTCTGCCCTGAGATTCCAGCCTCATTTCATCTTTATTGCAGTGACCCTGTGTGCTGCGTGCCATCAAAATGCCCATTTCACAGTCGGATAAACTGAGGCTTGGGGAGGTTACGTCCTCTATCAAAGTGTTTCACCGCTGGCAGGGGAGCACCAGGACTTAAACCCGTGTGGCTGGCCGCTGAGCCCATGGTCCGACCCCAAACAAGGAAGCCTCCCAAAGGTTAGTTGATGTGTGTGATGTTTGCATGACCGTCTGCAGGGCTGGAGCAGTCTCCGTGATCTTTGCTGATAACTTCCTCATACTCCAGGGCTTGATCCCAACAGGTGCACAGTGAATGTTTACCAGTGACAATTCAGTAAGTGGCAGGTGAAAAATATTTCTGTTAGTGACATAAAATAGACCAGACAAATGTCTGTCAGAGTGGCTTAGACCAGAGCCACTCAAAGATTCAGTGACCACCTGACCACCTCCATCAGCCCCGGGAGCTGGTTAACAAGGCCCCACCCCATATGTGCTGAAGCTGTGGGACTCCACTGGGTACAGAGCCCAGATGTCTATATTTAGCACGGTCCCCATCAGTGCTGAGGCCACTGCCTCATTTTCATTGTCCTCTGGAGGCAGATGGGTGACCCTTGCCTCCATGAGGGAAGGGATTGCACCTCACGCATTGGCAAAATCAAAGCCAGGGACAAGAGGCACCCAGATTTCCAGAAGATGACGAACCATCCCCTGGTGAAAGCTGATGTCTCTTTGAAATAGCGTTTAGCCGCAGAGTGCAAATAAAACACAAATTGATCTGGGGATAGGGTGTGCTAGCAGGGTCTCCTTGCAGAAGCTCCAAGCAGTTCTAGGTCAGCCTCCTTGGATCGCTTTTCCTGCGAGGGAGCTACAGAGGCAGATACATAACCTCTCTGATGTAACAGAACAAAAGCGCTTAAGTGCAGATAAAGGGATGAAATGCTCCTGAAATTCCTTGTTGCAGGATTTGGCTGGGAGATGAGAGGAGTACGAACAGCACAAGGTTAAATGTTTTAAAAAACAGAAACAGAGAGGAAAAGAAAATGAAAGAAAGAAAGAAACGGAGTAGCATTGACCAGTAAATAACACAGCAGCCTCCGAGAGCAGGTGTCCTGATGCTGTGGGATATTTTCTTTGGATTTGAAACAAAGCCAGGAACAACATATGGGTGAAACATGGGTGAATTTGACGTCACACAGGCGGAGGACCTGAAATTCTATGGAATGCTTTATGTGAAATGTCCCACTTTAGAGATGGAAACCTGACGTGTCCTGTGGTATCCCCACGGTGGGGGTAGACTGGGGCCTGTGCACGGGTCGTGGGGAACGGAAAGGAATGCGGAGAGCAGTGCCAAACAGCAGTTGGGCCTTGCCTCTTGGCAGTGGGCAGCGATTAAGTTGTCTTCACAGCCCTTCATCCTGCTCATAGCCCACCCACCCTGTGGCCCAATATGCAACAAGAGGGCCCATCAGATGCAGTTTCAAAGCCCTGGGTTTTAACCTCTCTTCCTGGGGGTCTTGACTGCTCATCCTGGAATGTGGGTCCCCTGGAGTCCTGGCTCTGCAATGTGGGCTGTCAGCTGGCATCTTGGCTGGTCTCAGGGAATCACACGAAGTGGGATCTTTGTGTGGATTTTGGCCACTGGCTCCTAAAGTTTGGTCTGATATGAGAATCAGAAAAGCGCTCATCAAGCCACCATTCTGTTAAAAGACAGACTCCTCCACGCTGCTGGGTAAGTCCTGGCTCTTGCTGCCTCAAATTCCCTTCCTGACTTCCCACTGCCTGGACTAACTCCAGGGGACCCGGAGCGGCAGAGGCGGGTCCTCAAAAGTGGTCTCTGAGAAGGAGAGAAGCTGGGTGTCCACGTTCCTCTGAGCAAACTGTTCTGCTCCCGACTGGTCTTTTGTATAAGTTGTGCCTACCTGTTTCCCTGTCTGTAAATGGGGATGCTAATAGGCCCTCAGAGCATTGTCTTGAGAATTGAGCCCGATGAAGCTAAAGTTAAAGAGTAAGACATGGGTCTAGGGTCTAAGTCTGGCAGCACAAGGGACGTCCTGGTGTGTGCGTGTTTCCAAGAATTTAGGTCCGGATTCCTCATCTACCATGCCCCATACAGATCTGAGAATTGGGCCATCAGGTGCTTGCAAAAATGTTGAATGTTAGTTTCATTAAAAAATGAGTTGACTTTGATACAGTCTGAAAAAAAGATTGTGTAAATGAATAAAGCAAGTTCAAAATGATTTAAAGTTGTACATTTTTGAAAACCATTGTAAGATGACTGCGAGGTTAGACAAGGGCAGCTTCCTTTCGTTCCTCTAATCCTCCCCCTCTTTCCCTTCTCCTTTCTTCCCTGGGCGATTGAACCAAGGATTTTCCACGGAGCCTGGGGAAGGACGCCACGGCCTGGGCGTGATCATCTCGTGTTGCAGTGTTGGCCGCTGTGCCCCTGGGTTGGGATCAGAAGGGACATCATGTTAGCTTCCCTGCTCCTTGTGCCTGGATGGATGTACAGAGAAGGGATCTGTATTATTTTAGAGGAACTGTAAGCTTCATGCCAATTTTATGTTGTGTTTTTCCTATGTGTATCCCTCTTCAGAGCCACCGAATAGATACTGGAAATTGGACAAAGGGGGAACTTATCTGTGGTCCATCCATCAGAGTAGGCTCAGGTCAAGGAGCATAGCCATAAAACTGGCCTGTGAGTCTTTGCAAAACACACCACAAAAAGGCACCTTCCTCCCATCTAAAGAGGAGCTGCCTAGACACCCCACAGAGCCAGCCATTCCTCCACACACCGCCATGTGTCTTTCTAATTTAATTTTATTTTATTTCATTTGAGACAGAGTCTCGCTCTGTCGTCCAGGCTGAAGTGCAGTGGTGCAGTCTTGGCTCACTGCAAGCTCCACCCGCTGGGTTCAAGCGATTCTCCTGCCTCAGCCTTCTGAGTAGTTGGGATTACAGGGCCTGCCACCACGCCTAGCTAATTTTTGTGTTTTTAATAGAGACAGCGTTTCACCATGTTGGCTAGGCTGGTCTCGAACTCCTGACCTCAGGTGATCCACCTACCACAGCCTCCCAAAGTGCTGGGATTACAGGCATGAACCACTGTGCCCAGCTGTTTTTTTAACTTTAAGCTTTGCTTCTTTAGAACACACTCCTCACTAAGAACAAACACAGTGTCAAAAATAAGCCAGTGTCTTCTGAAGGGAGGCATCACTGATATATTGGGAGATGAATCTGCAAGAGTTTTCATCACAGCGCTGCTTCCAGTGGAGAGAAACAAAAAACAGCTTGTGGGTCCAACAAAGTGAACTGGGTGTGTGAGGGGCACCCTACCTCCATGGTTCCAAAATAGAATGTGCAATTCGCTTTTGACTAATTAAAAACACCCATCTATCTGAGAGATGAGGAGAAGCACGTGGGATGTTAATAATGATAATCTTCAGGGTATCATTTCATGTTTGTCTTTTAACTTTTAATTTTGAGGTAATTACAGATTCACATGCAGTTGTGGAAAATAATGCAGAAAGATCCCACGTATCCATTACCCAATTTTCCCAGAGGTAACATCTTGCAAAATTATAGTACAATATCACACCAGGATTCAGATGTTACCAGGTTGTCATGCACTCATGTGCATGTGTGTGTACATGTATGTGCGTGTGTATGTGTGTGTGTGCATTACTTCTATGAAGTTCTATCATATGCGTAGGTTCCCTTGACCATACGTGGTCAAGACACAGGACAGTCCTGTAAGGATGTCTTTGCTAATCTTTTAAGGCCTCACCCATCTTCCTCCCTCTTCCATAGTCCTGAGTAAGCACTAACCTATTCTGCATCTCTAATTTTGTCACTTCCAGGATGCTGTGCATATGTATAGCATCATACAGTATACAACCTTTTAGGACTGACATTTTTCGCTCAGCTGAATTCCCCTGTGCACCATCCCAGTCACTGCCTGTATCCATAACATGCTCCTTTTCATTGCTGTGTAGTATTCCATAGCCTGCATCCAAGTACTCACAGTTTGTTTAGCCATTTACACATTGAAGGGTATTTGGGTTGTTTTCAGTGTTGGAGCTTTATGACTTTAAAGCTGCTTTGGAAATTTGTGGGTAGATTTTTGGGTGAACGTTGTTTTCATTTCTCTGGGACAAATGCTTGAGAGTGAATCTGCCATGTCCTGGGGTAAGCACGTGTTTGCTGTTGTAAGAAATGACAAATTGTTTTCTGTAGTGATTGTGCAGTTTGACATTCCCACCAGCTATGTAGGAGTGATTCAGCTTTTCCACATCCTCAACAACATTTGATGTTATTGCATTTTTTAAAAATTAGCCCTTCTGATCCATATGTAGTAATATCTCCCGGTTTGCATTTGTGGTTCCCTAATGGCTAACGATAATGAACGTCATTTTCCATGCTCACTGGCCATCTGAATATCCCCCTCCGTGAACTGTCCCTTTATGCCTTTTGGCTATTTTCTAACAGATTTTTTGTTTTGAGTTTTGAGTTATTTGTATATTCTAGATTCGAGTCCTTTGTTAGATATGCAGTTTGCAAAAATTTCCTCCCAGTGTGTAGCTTGCCTTTTCATCCTCTTAGCAGGGTCTTCCTGAAAGCAGAAGTTTTACATTTGTTGAGGTCCAATATATCCTTTTCTGAGTGTTGCTGTTGGTGTCAAGTCTAAAAACTTTCCACCAAGTCTAGGTCCTAGAGATTTTCTCCTGTTTTTTTTCCTTTATTTTTTAAAAGTCTTATAGTTTGATGTTTTTAAGTTAATGGTCCATTTTGAGTTCATTTTGTATAAGGAATAAGGTTTAGGGTAAGGTTCATTTTTGCCTGTGGAGTTGATTGCTCTAGCACCATTTGTTAAAAGGTGTCCTTCCTCCATTGAATTATTTTTGTACCTTTTTCAAAACCCCCTCAGGTATATTTTGGTGAGTCTGTTTGTATCTTCTCTATTCTGTTCCATTTTTCTATGTCTACGGCTCCTCCAGAACCACACCGTCTAAATTGCCGTAGCTTTATAGTAAGCCTTAACATTGGGCAGCGTGATTCCTCCCACTTTATTCTTCGTTTTCAAGATTGTTTTAGCTATCCTAGGTTCTGCATTTCATGTTTTTTAAATGACAAAAAGCTTTTGCTAGCATGAAAGAGGTGTTACAAAAAATCAAAGAAAACTTCCATGTCCCCTAAAAAAGTCTTCAGCATGTAGCGGTATTGGCGGGAAAATAAGGGAATTTCTTAGATGCCGGAAATAACGGTAGTTAATTAATCCTAAGAGGTAAGTAGCTGGCGCTACTCTCTAGAGCCAGGGTGGGAGAAGTCCTGAAGGAGGAAACATGGTGACTTCCTGGGCCCACAGAAATGGAGATGTAAATGAGGAAACGCTGACCTAACATCAGGACCCCAGAAGGCAGCATCCTCAGCAAGAAAACGAGGTGAATAAAGACTCATGTCGCCAGGACAGGCGCGGTGGCTCGCACCTGTAATCCTAGCACTTTGGGAGGCTGAGGCAGGCGAATCACTTGAGGCCAAGAGTTCAAGACGAGCCTGGCCAATGTGGTGAAACCCGTCTCTGCTAAAAATACAAAAATTAGCCAGGCGTGGTGGCAGGTGCCTGCAATCCCAGCTACTTGGGAGGCTGAGGCAGGAGAATTGCTTGGACCTGAGAGGTGGAGGTTGCAGTGAGCTGAGATCAATCGCACCACTGCACTCCAGCCTGGCCAACAGAGACTCTGCCTCAAAAAAAAAAAAAAAAAAAAAAAAAAGAGAAAAGACTTACTTGATTCACTTCACCAAAGGAGGCGCTGTGGAGTTGCTCGTGTCATCGTGGCACTGGATGGAGGGAAATTCCGGGGAAGAGGAACCCTGACAGTCAGTCCTAACACCAAATCCGCCATTTGGGGCTCAGCTGTACTGGTGTGGGCTTATTGCACTGTTTTCTTATTAACCCTTACGTTTATATTTCTAGTTTTGTCTTCTGTCTGATTTTTAATATTGTTAATCTTTTATTTTCTCTGTCAATCTTAAGGTCTTTTCATAGAGCAAAGCGATTTAAAAAAAAATTTTCCGTTTCTTGAAATCTTAAACCATGGTAAAATGCCTAGAAAAGTATCCATTACTAAAGACTAAATTGAGAAGAAGTGCAAAGTAAGACTGCAGTGAAATACAATTTCACATCCTTGTCTCTGACTGACAGTGATCAGTGACTGATCATCTTGTCCAGGTTGTGCAGCTACTGATTCTCAGGCAATCCGGGTGCGAATGGAAACTCGAGGAACTGCTTTGAAAACAGCTTTGCATTGCTTGGTAAAGCAGAGGCACCTACCTGTGACTCAGCCATCCCTTCCGAGGGGAATGCTTGGAGCACCCCAGGCTTGTGTGCAGGAAGACAGGCACCCACATGGATGACCACACTGCTTGTAACAGCAAGAAACAGGGATGACCCACGTATTCATCAGCAAGATTAGCGGATGCACTGTGGGGTCCATGGGGTAAATGAATGGACCGCAGCTGCACCCAGCAGCCCGGACGCCTAATTGGAGGAGACTGGTGAATGCAATGAGTCAGTTACAGAAGAGACAGACCGTATAGTTTTTTGAAACATAAATTTCATATCACACAGCGCTCCATAGACACGGAGGAGCCCATCTAGCCATACTAAAAGGAAAAAGTCAAAGAAGAGAATGAACAATCCGCATTTTAGACTGGTGGTTTCTTCTGGGAGGAGGCTGGGATCAGAAAGGGGCACACGGAATTTCAAACAATGCTCACTTCCTTCTGATGGGTGGGTGCTCATGGGTGTCTTATGATGATTACTGTTCAGGTGGTGCCTATATAGTACACATAACCTTAAACACAAGGAGGGAATAAGTCTCCTCCCTCTTCAGCAGAAAAGCTAGGGGTGAGTGAGCCGGGAATAGTTTTGAAGGACCCTGAGTTTGCCATCGGGTCCTTGGCAACCCTCCATGTAGGTTTGCAATTGGGACATATTATCACTGAAAAGTCTTTGTCATTCGCCTGAAACTCAGACTTAACTGGGCACTGAGGGTTTGACTGAACCCTGTCAAGCAGATGCCAGATTCAGGAGGCGAGTTTCCTGTTTTGTCCAAAGCCTCATGTTCCCACAAAATACAAGTGACCACCCTTAAGACTGCAGGTTGGGATACAGATAACTTATAACATAAAAGAAACTTCGGCTGACATGTGATCAGATCAAGTGAGCTGTCTTTGCAGCTGTCCAGTGGCCAATAAGAAATTTCGTTCCACTGATATTTTTCATACAACATCTCTTTGAGGGGCAGCGTCTGCCTGCAAGATGCTGTGGGAACAGATGCTGAGGATAAAGGCTGTGGGATTCTGACTAGGGGACTGTCAGAATTGTGAAGTGTTTAAAAGGCAGGTGCCATTCAAAGTTATCCCTCTGATAACGAACATAGCTCCTGGAAGACACAAATCACTAACCTCTCATAAAAATGATTTTGCCAGCAGGGGATGGTTGCATTCCCTCTGGGCTGGCCCAGAAGAGGCTTTGGGACACTTAGCATTTTCAAGCCCCCATGGGGCGGGAGAGCTGGTCTGCACAGAGCCAGGAAGTGATGGCTGGGGCTGCAGAGAAACCCAGTTTTGGATGCTCGCTTGCTACTGTGGCTACAAGCTGCAGGCCTCATGAGCAATCCTTTCTTTGGAAGGCTTCACTTGTCTCCCTTACAAGGACACTTCTAGTAGGGAGAACGCTGTTGGAGGGGCCTCTGGGGATCAGCTTTAAAGGTTCCACCAGTTGGTGAGTGCCTGTTCACACATGGGAGGTGTTGGTACGAATATGCAGAAAAGTAAGCACATTCTCGGGACGTGCTTCCAGACCTACATTGCCACCTAATTTTGCAAGGAAGCGATTAACCCGTGGCTGCTAAGTCCCCGGTAGAGTCTTGCATTTGCCTGATTTTCAAAGACTGGTGAGAAAGCATGTCAGACAGAATGTTCTTCCTGGAGAATGCAGCAGATGCCTGAGTGTTTTAGGTGCAAGGAAATGACTTCAGCCTGTGATTTCAAAGCTGGCTGGTTTTGTATTCAGAGCACACCTTTACTAATGAGTCAGTCATTGCCTCAAAAAGCAAAAGCCAAGACTGAAAAAGATGGTATTGTCACCATGAGGGCTATCATCTGTAGCAGAGAATTATTGTCCAGTGGTTCTTATCGTGGGTGGTTCTTGCTCCATGTGAAGGCATTTGGAATTGGCTCCAGGGTCTCAGGGATGCTACCGCTATGCTCAGGCTGGAGGCAGGTGACAGCAGAGAACACTAAGCACCCTGCAACGCCCACAGGGAGAATCATCCCACCCCAAGCACTCACAGGGCCGTGGTTACAAAGCGCTGAGAGGAGAGGAGGAGGAACATGCTCTCCTGCTTTGTTGAGCTTCTAGTTCGTCCCAGCTGGCTCTCAGAGGAAAAATTTTTGCCTTGACCACAGACTGCTTGCAAATTAAAATACATGTGGGTTTTTCATGTGTATTCTTCATTCATTGATCCTATATTTTGCAATAGGAAGGCAATGTCTCTGGCGAAGGCAAAAATTTTCATTTAAATAGCAGCAGAAAAGAAACTCTGGTGCAAATGGGAAGGAAGTTCGTTAATGAGAATTTCCTGCTAGGATAATAGGAGAGAAGGAGGAACCAAAAGCTGTGGACTTTGACTACCACTTCCTGGCCCTTTAGCCCAGCAGGTTTGAAAAAATTTTCTCTCTCAACGAATTAGTTTTCCACCTGTCCTGCTAAGCACAGAAGAGGTTAAGGGCAAATAGGATAATGAATGTGGAACATCTCCAACAGCTCACGGAGGTATCCAAACGCAAGGTAAGGGCAGCAATGCCAACGTGTCTCGAAGCAGAGACATCAGTATCTCCTAATCAAAGAGATGTTGGGAGGTGATATGGCTTGGCTCTGTGTCCCCACCCAAATCTCCTGTCAAACTGTAATCTCCATGTGTCGGGGGAGGGGTTTGGTGGAAGGTGATTGAGTCAGGAGAGTGGACTTCCCCGTTGCTGTTCTGGTGATAGCATTTTCACAAGAGCTGGTTGTTTGGAAGCGTGTAGCGATTACCCTTTCGCTCTCTCTCTCCTGCTCCACCATGGTATGACATGCTTGCTTTCTCTTCATCTTCTGCCACGATTGTAAGTTTCCTGAGGCCTTCCAGCCATGCCTCCTGTACAGCCTGTGGAACTGTGAGTCAATTAAACCACTTTTCTTCATAAATTACCCAGTCTCAGATAGTTCTTTAGAGCAGTGTGAGAACAGACATACAGAGGGGAAGGGAAAAGAAATGTAACCCTAGTAGGTGAACTTCTGGATCTGTCTAGTAATTAATAATAATAACCCTAATAATAATGACAGTAATAGTAAAAAACACCATTAAGTACCCGCTATGTGTGCTACATGATAGGTTCTTGTTTTGTTTCTTACAAAGGTAATGTCACTGAGTCCCTGCAAAACTCCATGAAAGTTGGAATTAACGTCTTCATTTTCAGATGAGGAAACTGGGGCTCAGAGAGGTTCATTTGCTTGCCCAAGGTCCCCCAAATGTGAAGTGTCAAAGCAAGGATTCAGGCTCCTAACCTGACACTCCCTGGTTTTGGTCCCCATGAACCCGCTGAGAAGAGCCCAGGAGGGTCCTATGCCCGCTGGATGGGGCTCTCAGGGGCCATCGCTTGGCCTCCATTTTCACATATTCAATCTTTAGCATATCAGAGAAAAACAATATGTCGGGAAGGGGCAACACTCCGTCATTCTCCAAAAACTCATTTGATTTAGCTCCTGGGCCTCAGAAAACTGGGTGAGAGACTTCCTTCAAGTAGACAGATGAAGAAGTCTGATTCCCTGTGATGCCTGCCTATGGAGATGAGCATCTGTCTCCAGCTCAGCAGCAGGTGCACAGACATTTATTTTCACAGGAGAAGAAACCACTTTGTGTTTGATATTTAGACATAGTAGAAATAGATGGAGCATTTGTGCTCCTCAGCAGTAGGTCATAGCATGGAAACAAATGCTTAGATGTCTCCTTTCAAGTGGAAAAGAAAAACAAACCAAAACATTTGGAGTGTGTGTACCTTTCTTTTCCCATATTAGTGATATGGAAGCAGAGGCTATCAAAATCCCTAGTTTACAGATTTTTAAAACCACAAAAACCTTGAGCTTGGAGTTAAATAAATAACTTGATTAGTGTATTAGTAAAGGTTCTTAAGAGAAATGGAACCAATAGAAGATATAAAAATATAGACATGTATCTTTTATGTATATAAGCTCCTAGACTTACGATGAAGTTATATATCCTAATAAACTCATTACAGTTGGAAATATTGTAAGTCCCAAATGCATTTAATGTATCTAAACCACCAAACACCATAACTTGGCTTAGCCCACCTTAAACATGCTCAGAATATTTGCATCAGCCTACAGTTTGACAAAACCATCCAACACAGCCCATTCTATAATAAAGTGTTGAATATCTCATGTAATGTATTGAATACTGTACTAAAAGTAAAAAAACAGAATGGTTATATGGGTCCTCAAAGTATGGTTTCTACTGAATGTCTATCACTTTCACACCATTGTAACATTGAAAAATCTTAAGTTGAACCATGGTAAGTGGGGGACTGTCTATATATAAAGAGATTTATTGGCCGAGCACGGTGGCTCACACCTGTAATCCCAACACTTTGGGAGGCTGAGGTGGGTGGATCACCTGAGGGCAGGAGTTCGAGAGCAGGCTAACATGGTGAAACCCTGTTTCCACTAAACATACAAAAAATTAGCCAGGCGTGGTGGCATGTGCCTGTAATGTCAGCTACTTGGGAGGCTGAAGCAGGAGAATTGCCTGAACCCAGGAGGCGAAGGTTGCAGTGACCTGAGATGGCACCATTGCCCTGCAGCTTGGACAACAAGCATGAAAGTTCGTCTCAAAAAATAAATAAATAAATAAAAATAAAGAGATTTATTGTGAGGAATTGATTCACATGGTTTTGGAGCCTGGGAATTCCCACGATCTGCACCCGGAGGCTTAGAGAAATGTGATATAAATTCTAGTCTGAATTCAGGGGCTTGAGAATCAGGATCACCAATGCTGTAAGTTTCAGCCCAAGAACAGGAGAAGAAGACTAATGTCCCACTAAGCAGCCAGGCAGAGTGGGCAGATTCTCCCTTCTTCTGCTTCTTTGTCCCACTCAGGCCTTCAGTAGCTAGCAGGAGGCTCACCATAATGAGGAGGGCAATCTACTCAAATGATTCGAATGCAAACCTCCTCGGACACACGCACAGACACACCCCAATACGGTGTGAAACCAATTATCTGGGCACTCCGTGGCCTGATCAGGTCGACACATGAAATCAACCATCACAAGTAGCATTCTGGATTAGACAAAATTCATGTCAAGATGATTTATTCAACAAATATGTTTTGAGTGCCTCCTATGTGCTTGGCAATGAGTCAAGCCCTGGTGAAATAAAGTTGAGCCCATGGACATGGCCTTTATAATCCTGAGGCTTTCAGGTTACTGGAATCAATTGCTAATCAAACAGTCACACAAATGATGAAACATGGGACACTTTCCCTCTAAGATCAGGGAAAAGACCACAGTGTGTTCTCTTACCATTCCATTCAACATTGTACCAAATGTCCCAGCCAGTGCAATGAGGCAGGAAAGAGGCTGCAATGGACACAGAGAGAAAATAAAGGAGGAAAACTTGCTATTAGCAGCTGACACAGGCATGTATATCAAAAACAGTACGAAGTCTACAAAAACAACTACTTGAAATAAAAAACGAATTTAACAAGAGCCCAGCATTCAAGGTCAACTGGATAGCCTGTTCCAATATTCTATCAATGTCTTTTCTCCCTATGAATTGCCCCATTGAGAGGTGAAGCCTCAACCTCTTGAATCTGGGCTGCTCTCAACCTCTTGAATCTGGGCTAGCCTTAGTGATTTGCTTTACCAATAAAATGAGATGGAAATGACATCCTAAGACTACTAAATCTAGCTCATAAGAGGCACATTCTTTCTGGGGATCAGGCACCGTGTGAAACGTCCCAGTGTTCTGAGACCACCATGCTGTGAGAAGCCCCTGCCATATCGAAAGACATGAGAGGATGAGATGCTATGGGGAGAGGAGCAGGGGTGCCAAGGAGCCCTCAAAGCCCAGGCATGGAGTGAGGAAGTCTGTACTGACACTCTGTGGATCAGAGATGAACCACCCTGGTTAGCCTCCTGAACTTGGGATACACAAAACCATGAGTGAAATTCAAGGGTTGTTTAAAGCCACCAGGTTTTGGGCAGAAGGTAGGGCTCAGTGACACAAGGTAGTGGCTACTGTGCTGGACAGCATCATCCTAGAATAAAATATTGGAGAATATCTTTAGGACATCAGGTAGGCAAAGAGTCTTTTAAATAAGACACAAAAAGCACTGGCCATAAAATACAAAGTTGCATTTTTTTCATTTTATCAAAATGAAAAATATTTGTTTGTTAAGTGATCCTGTTAAGGGAATAAATAGGTGAGTCACAAACAGAGAGGAAACATTCATGATGCATCCATCTCACGAAGGACTCCTATCTGGATTATACAAAGGACTCTTACAAATCTACAGTGGAATGAAAACCAATCCCACAGAAACAGGCAAAACACTTTAAAAGACGCTTCATAGAAGAAGCTACATAAATGATTAATAAGCATGGAAAAAGGTGCTCATTAGTCATTAGGAAAATGCAAATTAAAATCACAAGGAGGGACTTGGAGGGGTAGCTCATGCCTGTAATCTCAGAACATTGGGAGGCTGAGGCAGGCTGATCTCTTAAGCTCAGGAGTTCCAGATTAGCCAGGGCAACACAGCAAGACCCTGTCTCTACACTATATATATAGTGGAATTGTGGGGGAAGACTAGAGGTTGACTCAAGGAAGTGGACTGGGGTGCTGGGGACTGGGGACATCCAGGCGGAGGGAACAGCAGAGGGGAATGAAATCCCACCCAAGGGAGCACTGGCAGGCTTTGGATGTGAAAGGATGGCAACCTAGCTGACTGATCTGACAGAGTTTGGGGAAGATTCTCTTCTAAAGAGTGGGGGAAGGCATAAAGAGAGATTTGTTCAGACTTGTATTTTTTGAAAGTCATTCTGGCTGCTGAGAGGAGACCAGCACTGGGAGTGTGGAGAGGAGACGGAGAGTCGATCGGTGTGAATGGGGTTCCCACAGCTACCCACATGAGGGATGACGGGCAGGTGCCTGGACGCTGCTGGAGAGAGAGACAGAAGTGGACGCAGGTAGGCATGTGTGGAAGGCAAGGTGGGTTCACTCAAGATTTGCAATGGGGGCTGAGGGAGGGAGAGGATCAGGATGGGTTTGGGGCTTCTGCTTGTAGGAAGAACAGTGATGCCCTTCACAGAGAGAGGAAACATGTATAAGGCACCAGGTTAGGAAGGAAAACAGCAAAACTAAATACGTACAGAGTAAAGTGGAAGGACAATTGGTAAATATACGGTCACTGAGTTTAATTTGAGAAAATAATGTCTGCATTATTAAGGAGTTGACATTTTTCCCAAAAGTGCACTCTTTTACATATATATAGTAAAATGTATTCATATGTAGTTGTAAAAAATAATACAGACAGATCCTATGAACCTTTCATCCAGGTTCCCTCAGTGGTAACATCTTGCATAACTAACACAAGATCACAGCCAGGGTATCAGTATAGATACACTCTACTAACCCTATTCAGATCACTACACATCCAGGTTTCATTTGTATTCACTTCTCTCTCTCTCTCTCTCTCTCTCTCTCTCTCTCTCTCTCTCTCTCTCTCTCTCTCTCTCTCTCTCTGTCTCTCTCTCTCTCTCTCTCTCTCTCTCTCTCTCTGTCTCCCTCTCTCTCTCTGTATATTTAGTTCATGCCATTTTATTCTTTATATCTTTAAATGTTCTGTCTCTATTGGAATTTTAGTTTTTTCCTGATAATTTTACAAATTAAAGGAAAGATAATTGATGAAAGAATGGAACACTCATATAAACTTTCTCATTAAATCAATGATGTGGTGCCCACCCATTGATCCCTTATAAAAATTGAAATTTCTTAATTGAAATGAGGACCAGGAAGAAGAAAAATAAAAATCCACCATAAAAGCTAATGGTATGAACGGATTTCTAACATCTAAACTATTCAGAGCTGTAATTAACTGAAATGTGGAACTATGAACTTTTCGTCCTGGATGTACAGTCACCATGAAAATGGATTCTCTCCCCCATAAGAATTAGTGCCCAAATTTATTGTCTTAGTGAAGTCAGCAAAGTCATTAATATCAACAGTGCCAGGGAACTGAGAGGGATCGAGGGCCATTCGATCCCTTTTACTTCAAGGACGATCACTTTTTCTGTGGACAAATCCTAAATGTGCAATATGATTTTCCGGGAGAAAAATTAAATAAGGATGATAAGGATGATACTGATGATACTGATGATGATGATGATTGTCTATAATACTCTTTACTGAGCTATGATTGTCTACCATGCTCTTTACTATGCCCTAAGTGCTTTCCATAAGGAACCTCATACAAAATCAAACAATCTTACACAGCAGCTAGTTTTATGCCTGTGTTACAAAGGAAGAAACTGAGGCACAGTTCTCAAGCAATTCCCCAATTCCCAGGTCAGTAAGTGGTAATGCTACATTTCAAACTCAGGGTCACGGGACATTCAGGTCCTAGTTCTCAATTACGATAGTATTTGCCTCTGTTCTGTTACTGTTATCCACATGAATTAATCTGAGATTATGTGAGTACTGACCATATGTTTAATTGATGTTAAAATAATACCCTCAATCTGGAGGTAGTTACATTCATTTATCTGTGTAAAACCTCCGTGAAAAAATGAAAAGCTAGAGGTGTTCTTTCTCTCACACTGATATTCAGTCCACAAACGTATTGGGTGATGTATCCAACTGGCCACTTTTTCCATGTTCCCTGCTCCTGCGACAGCATCCTCTGGAGTTGCTCGAGCCTTCTAATGGATGTCCTGGCATCTGCCCTTGCCCCTGTGTTTGTCCCACTCTCCATGGCTGCCAGACGGCTCCTCCTAAAGGGTACGTCGAGTCCTTTCACCCTGGACCTTAGAATCCCCCTGTGCCTCCCTTCTCATGTGGAGTCAGGATTAGAATCTTGGCAGCTGAGAGCAAAGACCCTGGTGCCTTCAGCCCTGCTGTGCCTCCTGCTCCTGCCCTACCTGCTTCCTGGCACCCTTGGCACCTGGCTGGCATCCACACAGGTAGCCCCGCCCCTTACCCTGGGCATTTGAGTTTTCTCTTCCCTCCATTCAGAGTACAGGCTCCAACGTTCCCTCCTGGCTAGCGCCTTCACTTCCTTCTTCTTTAATATCACCTCCTCATGGAGGTCCTCCTTCCTCATCCTCGCATCACCCAGCTCCGCCTCCGCAGAGGGCTGGTCCCTCTTCATCTGCTCACTGCACTTGTCTTCATAGCCCTCAGATGTATCCAGCTCAGGATGCATGCATTTGTCTGGAAACTTGGCGAGAGTGGGAACCTCTGTCTACTTTGTACCTGACTTAAACTCTGGTGTGGAGAACAATGCCTATCATAAAGAACATGCCCAGTAAACATTGTGTTCTAGGTGTATGGATTCACAGGGGACAAAGCAGGTAAAATCAAGCTCCCCTCCAAAAAGAGCTGGTGGGAGTTTTCTGCCAATAACCCAGAGACCTCATTTCTGGGAATCTTTGCGACCTTTGCTAACTCTGACACCCCACTCTCCTCCGCCACGCACAGCTGAAGGTGTCTGCATGCTCTTATACCCTGGGGAAGTTCTTGGGCCCTGCCTCCTTTCTTTTCAGCCCTTGCTAAATGGTGATGATTCTGCTTCTCCCCTGCCTCCAGGGATCTGGCATGGTCATGTGGACCACTTCCTCCACTGTCACTTGTCTGCTCAGATTCAAAGGGGGAAACACAGGCCCACCCACTGCTGTGAGAAGCCCTAAATTCACCTGTAACAAGAGCACGTGGGGATAGTGCTGCCGCCACCTTTGGAAAATAACTTCTGCCACACGGCTCCAGAAGGCCTCACCCACCTCCACAGACAGGTGACTGTACCTTCTCCGGGATCTCGGGGGTCCGGGTGGTCATTTGTGCATGACACCCACCACATGCCGATCAACCACTCTGCTGGTCGCTTTCTCATGCCTGTCTGACCGCACCCCCAGACTCAACCAGTTTATTTCAGGCTTTACAGATAACCAGTTCATCCTTCAATCCTAGTTCAGCACCTGGCTGAATAGGTAAACAAGATGTTTTTCATCCGTGAATGAATATGTGAATGAATGAATGAAGTTCATCTTCTTTTTTTTTTCTTTTTAATTGTTGGATTCTGAGCAAGTGGCCCCAAGTTGATGGACAGTGTTCTCACCCGTAGAACAGACATGTAATGCCTGAATCACGCTGTAGTGATGGATCAATGTTGAGACCTATGAAAAAGCACCTGGAACAGAGGCAGCGTTCGATGGAAGTGCGTTGAAACTGAGAAGTGGTGGAAGGAGGACTTGCCTGAAGAAGTTGTAAGGGGCTTCCTGAGGAAGAGACCAGGTATTGCACTACAGCTTAAGGAAAGAAGAAATTCTTCAAAAAATTATCACCAAGAAAGAGCAGAAGCTACTTTGTGTAAGATCTGAATAGGCTCCCCAAAACTAGTTCCCCTATTAGCTCAATGAATTTCAAGGTAAGCATGTAATTCATTAAAAACAAATATTACCATGGAGATGCAATAATTACAATAATTTTACAGCATTTATCCTATATGAATGCTTATTAACTACATGCATTTTACTATTGTGTAGTAAATTCCTAAGCATTCTAATGAGCAAGCCCTTTATTGTTTATATTCTTGTTAGCAGCCATGAACTGTATGGGTCTGCAGCAACTTGGTTCTTGCCTCCTCAAAGGAAATAACTCAGCTGAGGGGCATAAGGCAGAGTTAGAGTTTGAGGCAAGTTTTTGGAAGGAGTGACAGTTTATTAGAAAGTTTTAGAGTGGGAATGAAAGGAAGTAGAGTACACTTGGAAGAGGGCCAAGCAGGTGACTTGAAAGATCAAATGCGTGGTTTGACCTTTGACTTGGGGTCTTATACACTGGGATGCTCTGGGGTCTGCGTTTCTTCTCCCCTGATTCTTCTCTTGGGCGGACTGTCCGTATGTGCAGTGGCTGGCCAGCCCTTGGGAGGGGCCGCATGTGCGGGTTGTTTACTGAAGTTGTGCACACGCTTACTTGAGGCATTTTCCCCTTACCAGTCGAGTGTTCCCAGAGGAAGGTCACATACCAGTTACACGCTGCCATTTTGCTTCTTAGTGCTCATGCTTGAGCCCACTTGGCTCCCGAGATCTTATCAGGACGCTCCTGATCACCAGCTCCAGATATTTTCTATCTCTTGGGAGACTGGCCTTCCCTGGCGCCAGCTGCAACAAATTGTTATTTTAGAGAAACAGTTTAACAACCACCTGACCATCACTTGATAGTTGCCTGACATTCCTAGAGTTGTTGAGGGTGCTTTTCCTGCCCTGTTCATGTATGCCTAACTACTTACAGTAACATTCTGGTTATTTTCATCATAAGGAAAACCTAGCAGACAGATTGGGTGAGAGCTTAGGAATATCTGAGACAGTGGTCCAGCTGATTCTTTTATTGCAGCCTAAGTCAGAATTTCTCAGACGTGAGTGAGGGCAAAATTACTTTCACAGGAACACTTAACAGTTACGTTCAATTCTTACTCTCATTTTTTAATGAGCGTATAGTGGAGTTTTCCAGCAGTCATGTGAACTGGGATGGTGTCGTTGCTCTGAGGGTTAAAGGCGTGCACACTTGCATTTTCTTGACTTTTTCTCAGCTTTTCTAAAATGATGAATACTGATAGGCATCATCCACATAAGCAGAAGCTCTTTGAGGTTCTTACTAATGTTAAGAGTGAAAATGATTCTGAGACCGTAAGGTTTGGCACACATAACTGCAGTTTGTCCTCCACCTTCACGCCAAGATAAGACTCCCCTCCTATGGAAGTGCTACAGCAGATCTTGGGGCTCCTTGGCTGAATTTATGAGATTGTGGGAAGAGAGAGACGGAGACAAAGATAGAGAGATAGGCATGAAAGAGGGAGATAAGAGAGACATAGAGGGGTGTGTGTGAGAGAGATGCTATTATGGGCTCTGAACTAGCTAGACCCCACGAAGGAATACTCCGAAGTTTAATGGCTTAAACCAATTGCCTCAGAGTCTTAAAACTATTTTATTCTTGGTTCTCAGGCTTGGCAAATTGGGCTGAGCATCATTGGGTGGTTCACATGGTCTCAGCTGGGCTCTCTCTTTTCTCTGTGGTCCACTGCGATTGCTTAGGCAACCCTGTTTCTAGAGGTTTGCTGGTGTTGGCCACATAACTTCAGTCCTCCTTTACATGGTCTTTTCTTCTCCAGCAAGTTAGCCTGAACCTGCCCTTGTGGCAAAGGAAGGGTTCCCAGGGTATGAGCAGCATGTCTCCAGGCTTTCTGAGACTTCAGTATGAAACTGTTGTGGCCCTGGCAAGTGGCAAGCTCAGTCCACATTCAAGGACTGAGGACAGAGATTCCATAGGAGGAGGTGCCAAGTCGCATTGCAAAGGGTGTCATTGCAGCACCCAGTGGGGCCACTGGTGCAAACAGGCTACATCTGGACATCCCTCTCTGCCACCGTAACACTGACCCTCCACTGTTCACTCAGGATCTGAGCCTGTTGTCCTCCCAAAGGTGCAAAGCATGATCATGCCACTGGCAACTATTACGTAGTGCAATTGTTGCAAACAAAAACATCAGACTTTATCTTCAGAACGTGAACTCTGTACTTCTCATTTAAGTGGTGTTATTTGTAAGAAGCAGATGTTTGGAATTATAACCTATTTTTCTCTGAATCAAGGACAATTCAGGTTCCCTAGACTGCTCTCTAAAATGTGCATTGTGTTGACAGAATTTGGACGGCAACCAGAAATGTGCACCTGTATGTTCAGATTCGTGTCATTTGACAGGAAAGTCCACAGTCTCATGAATGTTAAGTTTGACTCTCATCACTCATTTCCAATTATTTTTTATAAATAAACGCAGCTGTAAAAGTGGTTAGGGAGATGTAAAACCTCTGAGTAGCAAGATAGTTCTTTCCTCAGTGACACCATGGGGATTTAAAGGGAGTGTCAATGTAGCAGGCGCCATTTGTTCTAAATTAGATGATAAAACTGCAAGTGCCCCTGAGACACTGGACAGAGAACACAGAGTCTTAGGGCAAGAGACGAAAAGGATTTAATTGCCTTTATTTCCATGCTTTTTAAAAAAAATTTAGGCTTTAGATTTTAAAATAAATGTTAGCATTTGTAGAGGCGCCATGTTGTCAGCTCACATCAAACCCCTTTTTTTCAATTTCAGAATTACTGAGCATATAAACTCCAGACCCATTCTGTGCAATTGTTTATCTCCACTAAGTACTCAAAGTGTCAATGACAGAAACCGGGATGTCAATCACTAGATATCATTA
The DNA here is from genome assembly GCA_004027835.1 of Alouatta palliata. Classification (NCBI taxonomy): domain Eukaryota; kingdom Metazoa; phylum Chordata; class Mammalia; order Primates; family Atelidae; genus Alouatta; species Alouatta palliata. The sequence continues at coordinate 50,474 of PVKV010006763.1, forward strand.
AGAGATTCCATAAAAATATCCTGGGAAAGAACTCCTCCTGAAATCGTGACTCAAAGGAAATTCCCCACAGGACTTTAGTGCACAGAAATTATGAGCCTGTTCAAAAAGAGCCTTATACCTGTGCCTTCCAGAAGGCTCTTCTGGACTCGTGAGTTATGCTGAACTTAAGACTGATTAGCTGCATGAAGCTGTAAGTGGAATGAAATATGCTTCTGCATTTTGAGGAACCATCCATTTGAGTTACCACTTGTCTCATCCGTGGCTGCAGCAGAATTTATCACATCAGCATGAAATCAAGCAGTAGCTTGTTTCCGACTCCCTGACTCATAATCAACAACCCACTCTTGGAGACTTTTGGCTGCCTCACCTGGTTATGCCAATAAATCTGAGTGAACAGCTGCTTGATTTGTTATTGATTTCCCCACGGATGAATTTGAGGCTGCATTTTCAGTGATAGGTCTTCAGAGTGGAAACTCAGGGCAAAGGAAACGCTTTGCCAGTATTGAGAGACTCAAGGGGTCACTCCTTCTTTGTGCTGGAAAACTCACTATCAGTGCTGAGTGAGTCCTGATGATGGAATATTCCGGTGCAAAGGAGGAGGAAAAGGAGTATCTGAGGGTGTTGGAGAAGTCTTACCCTATTTATGAGCAAGGTCATGCTGTGATGTGTCATTCATCATTTTGGAAGTTGTAGACGCAAATGAAAGACAGTATCCATAAAGATTTTTCCATATTGTTTGCAACAATGATTAATTTTGCCTAAACTTATCACAAAGCGTGGTCCCTTTAGTAAAAGAACTTCCACACTGTAAACATTCTCATATTGTGTGGATTGGGTATAGGTAAAAACTGGAATAGTCCCTATTTTATTGAAGACTTTTGCATCGATGTACATCATGGATATTGGCCTGTAGTTTTCTTTTATAGTTGAGTCTCTGCCAGGTTTTGGTATCAGAATGACGTTGGTCTCATAAAATGAGTTAGGGAGGATTCCATCTTTTTGTATTGTTTGGGATAGTTTCAGAAGGAATGGTACCAGCTCCTCTTTGTACATCTGGTAGAATTCTGCTGTGAACCCATTGGCACCTGGACTTTTTTTGGTTGTAGGCTATTAATTTCTGCTTCAACTTAAAATACTGGCAAACTGAATGCAATGGCACATCAAAAAGCTTATCCATCACGATCAGGTAGGCTTCATCCTGGGGATGCAAGGCTGGTTCAACACATGCAAGTCTATAAATGTAATCCACCACATAAACAGAACCAAAGACAAAAACCACATGATTATCTCAAAAGATGCAGAGAAGGCCTTCAACAAAATTCAACAGCCCTTTATGCTAAAAACTTTCAATAAACTAGGTATTGATGGGACATATCTCAAAATAATAAAAGCTGTTTATGACAAACCCACAGCCAGTAACATAGTGAATGGGCAAAAACTGGAAGCATTCCCTTTGAAAACTGGCACTAGACAAGGGTGCCCTCTCTCATCACTCCTATTCAATATACTATTGGAAGTTCTAGCCAGAGCAATCAGGCAAGAAAAATAAATAAAGCGTATTCAATTAGGAAAAGAGGAAGTCAAACTGTCTCTATTTGCAGATGACATGATTGTATATTTAGAAGACCTCATCGTCTCAGCCCCAAATCTTCTTAAGATGAAAAGCAACTTCAGCAAAGTGTCAGGATACAAAAATAAACGTGCAAAAATCACAAGCACTCCTATACCCCAATAACAGACTAACAGAGAGCCAAATCGTGAGCAAACTCCCATTCACAATTGCTACAAAGAGAATAAAATTTCTAGAAATACAACTAACGAAGGATGTGAAGGACCTCTTCAAGGAGAACTACAAACCACTGCTCAAGGAAATAAGAGAGGATGCAACAGATAGAAAAATATCTCATGCTCATAGTTAGGAAGAATCAATATCGTGAAAATGGCTATACTGCCCAGAGTAATTTACAGATTCAATGTTATGCCCATCAAGCTACCATTGACTTTCTTCACAGAACTGGAAAAAAACCACCTTAAACTTCATATGGAACCAAAAAAGAGCCCTCATAGCCAAGACAATCCTAAGCTAAAAGAATAAAGATGGAGGCATCACGCTACCTGACTTCAAACTATACTACAAGGCTACAGTAATCAAAACAGCATGGTACTGGTACCAAAACAAAGATGTAGACCAATGGAACAGAACAGAGTCCTCAGAAGTAATTCCACAGACCTACAACCATCTGATCTTTGACAAACCTGACAAAAACAAGCAATGGGGAAAGGATTTCCTGTTTAATAAGTGGTGTTGGGAAAACTGGCTAGCCATGTTCAGAAAGCTGAAACTGGACCCATTCCTTACACCTTACACAAAAATTAACTCCAGATGGATTAAAGACTTAATCATAAGATCTAATACCATAAAAACCCTAGAAGAAAACCTAGGCAATACCATTCAGGACATAGGCATGGGCAAGGACTTCATGACTAAAACACCAAAAGCAATGGCAACAAAAGTCAAAATAGACAAATGGGATCTAATTAAACTTAAGAGTTTCTGCACAGCAAAAGAAACAATCATCAGAGTGAACCAGCAACCAAGAGAATGGGAAAAATTTTTGAAATCTACCCATCTGACAAAGGGCTAATATCCAGAATCTTTAGATTCTGGATAAAAGAATCTTTTATCAAATTTACAAGAACTAAAACAAGTTTACAAGAAAAAAACAAACAACCCCATCAAAAAGTGGGCAAAAGATATGGACAGGCACTTTTCAAAAGAAGACATCTATGTGGCCAACAAACATATGAAAAAATGCTCGTCATCACTGGTCATTAGAGAAATGCAAATCACAACCACATTGAGATACTATCTCACGCCAGTTAGAATGGTGGCCATTAAAAAATCTGGAGACAACAGATGCTGGAGAGGATGTGGAGAAACAGGAATACTTTTACACTGTCGGTGGGAGTGTAAATTAGTTCAACCATTGTGGTAGGCAGTGTGGCAGTTCCTCGAAGATCTAGAAATAGAAATTCCATTTGACCCAGCAATCCCATTACTGTGTATATACCCAAAGGATTGTAAATTGTTCTATTATAAAGACACATGCACACATATGTTCATTGTGGCACTGTTTACAATAGCAAAGACTTGGAACCAACCCAAATGCCCATCAATGATAGACTGAGTAAAGAAAATGTGGCACATATACACCATGGAATACTATGCAGCCATAAAAAAGGATGAGTTTATGTCCTTTGCAGGGACATGGATGAAGCTGGAAACCATCATTCTCAGCAAACTCACACAAGAACAGAAAATCAAACACCTCATGTTCTCACTCATAGGTGGGTGTTGACCAATGAGAACACATGGGCACAGGGAGGGGAACATCACACACTGGGGTCTGTTGGGGGGAGGAGGGCTAGGGGAGGGATAGCAGGGGGTGGGATTATTGGGGAAGGATAACATTAGGAGAAATACCTAATGTAGGTGACAGGCGGATGGAGGCAGCAAACCACCATGGCATGTGTGTACCTATGTAACAATCCTGCAAGATATGCACATGTACCCCAGAACTTAAAGTATAATAAAAAAGAAGAAAAAAAAGTTATCCGGGCGTGGGGCATGGTGGCACACACACATATATATTTATTTATTTTCACTGGAATTCTTAGACACTTGTCAGAGGATATTAGTCTTGGGGTTCTCTTTGGAAATGGGTTGTGCTGTGAAACTGGAGGAGAATGGGACACATCTGCCAACTGAGACTTCAGAAGTTGAAACTGCATCTCCTCTTATGACTTGCAGAGGTATCATTGCATCAGCCATTAAAAGGAGCCACCCTTTCTCCATGAAAAAAATCAGCGTGCCAGCCCTCACTTGCTTTGCTCACCAAACTCTGGTACTGAGCCATTCTTGTTTATCAGAGTTGCATCAACTTTCAAAATATTTTCTCTATCTCTTATAACTTTATTAAACAGATTCTCATATCATTTTCTCATTTCCATTTATAAGAGAAAACCTTGTTCATTGGAAGAGTTTCAAACATTTAAACTGAAGACTGAAGAATTAAAAAAAACATCTTTTGAGCAAGGTGATTTTGGAGTCTGACCCCTGGTTTCCCTGTTACACGTGCCTCCCATTTGTGGGCTCCCCAACATGCACTTGGGTTTGCGCAGTGCCCACAGCAGCCTTCTCCACCACGGTGCACACCTCCTCCCTGCTTTTCCGGTAGGTAGATCTGCAGAGGCCTTTTACAGGAGATCTAGCTGAGCTCATTATGAGAGGCTGCCAGATCTAAAACAGAATGCTCAGATTTTTGGAATTTTTCATATCTACTATTAAATACCCACAGGATATTCTAGGGACATAAATTTTAAAAATTCATCCATCAGGCATCAGGGTTTCTAAAGTGAATTCCTAAGCTGCAGCAATATGGAAGAAATGGAATTTTGAAAGCTGGTTGCACTCTTGGTGCGAGCACAGGAAAAGAGCTTGTAACTCAATTCTCAGAGCTGTTGAGCTTTTATCAGCCAGCGTTTGCTTTTAGAGAAACTGTTCTACAAATCTCTCTCTGGAAAGCAACCTTGCTTAAAAGAACTTGAAGGAAGAAGAGCCCTTATATTCCTTAATTCACCAGGTGGAAATTTCCATGATATTTTCTTTCCCTGGTATTATTAAGGAGTTCTCCACCACATGCCTCTTCGAAGGAGCAACCAGAGAGAAGCAGAAATTTACATTTTCATGTTAGATGGGGCCACGGGAAGCATCTTCCTTTTGGGAAATCACTTAATAGATGGTCAGGGTGTAAAATCGTAAAGACAATCGGATCTGTGATTTTGGTTGTTTGTGCCATCTGACAACCCCCATGTCTGTAAAGACAAAACCCTCAGTTTTATGTGCTTTATTTGCTAGGTAGTTTCTGCCCAGCACAGACCGAGCTGTGGGCTGAGGACAGGCAATATTACTCCTCCACCAGGGTAGAACTGCCACTGTTCCATTGCCAATTCCTTTTCTTTTGCAGAAATAGCCAAGCTTTGTCAAAATGTGCTAGAAACCCATCTTAAATGTGAGTATTGCTTTTTACAATGTAAACTGAAAGTTTTAGTGCCTTTCTTTCTCCTCTCCTGATACGGACCTGCAATGGCAGAAAGAGTGTGGTTTTGAGAATGAAAGTAAATCTCCTTTTTAATGACACAGACTTTGTCAGTTTTCTCATCGGAAAATGGGGAGTACAATGACATTGCACGGCTCTTGTGCAGATTAAAAGTAGACACATTCCCCCAACAAGTCAGCGACATAAATAAAAAGGCGTGCCTCTTCTAGATTAAAAGACATTTAAGTGACAGAACAACCAAACGTGTCTTATGTAAGTTACCTGCATTTGATTTTAACAAAGCAATTATAAAAAGGCATTTGTAGGGCAACGGAGGAATTTTGAATATGGCCGTGCCAGTAGATGATATTAAGGAAGACCATTTATTTTGTTAAGTCTTATAATGGTATTGTGGTTCATAAATAAATGTCTTTTTCTTTAAGAGGTATATACTGAAGTATTAAACTAGAAATGAAATGTCATATTGTCAGTAATCTACTTTTAAAATACATTCGAAGCCAAAATCATTGGAAGCAAACATGGTAAGATATTAACAGCCATTAAGTCAAGGCAGTATATACAGGTTTACGCTATTCTGTCTTCTTTAGTATTTGTTAAAATTTCCAGAAGGAAATGTCAAAAAATGACATTCTACATAACGTTTACGCACAGGGCCTGAAGTGCTGCAGACGCTGCAGGCACAGGCCAGTCCAGTCGATCTGTGGTCAATCAGCCTATTTCATTGATCTCTTTTCTCCTTGCTGAAGAAAGAAAAATGAATGAGAGGTACATGCTACCTGCCCTCCAGGATTTAGCCCACGGTGGGAAGGTGAGATTTAGTTGCTGTTAAGAGGGGAATGGTGGGTACAATTCGGTGGGCAAATTCTCTGCAGAATACATGACTGTGATCAGGAAAGATGTGAAATTGAAGTCAACACAGTTTTTACTGAGCGCCCACTGTGTGTCATTGTGTAGGGCACCCACCATGTGTCAGGACAGAGAGCACCCACCGTGTGTCATTGTGGAGGGCACCCACCATGTGTCAGGGTGGAGAGCGCCCACTGTGTGTCATTGTGGAGAGCGCCCACTGTGTGTCAGGGTGGAGAACACCCACTGTGTGTCAGGGTGGAGGGCACCCACTGTGTGTCATTGTGGAGTGCCCATTGTGTGTGATTGCGGAGGGCACTCACTGTGTGTCCGGGTGGAGAGTGCCCACCGTATGCCATTGTGGAGGGCGTCCACTGTGTGTCATTGTGGAGGGCACCCACCATGTGTCGGGGTGGAGAGCGCCCACTATGTGTCATTGTGGAGAGTGCCCATTGTGTGTGATTGTGGAGGGCACTCACTGTGTGTCAGGGTGGAGAGAACCCACTGTGTGTCATTGTAGAGAGTGCCCACTGTGTGTCAGGATGGAGAGTGCTCACTGTGTGTCAGAATGGAGAGCGCCCACTCTGTATCAGGGTGGAGGGCACCCACTGTGTGTCATTGTGGAGAGTGCCCACTGTGTGGCAGGGTGGAGAGCGCCCACTGTGTGTCATTGTGGAGAGCGCCCACTGTGTGTCAGGGTGGAGAGTGCCCACCGTATGCCATTGTGGAGGGCACCCACTGGGTCAGGGTGAAGAGCGCACACTGTGTGTCATTGTGGAGGGCGCCCACTGTGTGTCAGGATGGAGAGTGCCCACTGTGTGTCGGGGTGGAAGGTTGGGCGGGCCCTTAATTCTTCACTCCTTGCATATCCTGAGTTTCACCTAGGATAGATAACTTTTCAGCATCCTACACTGATGGTGTGATCTGCTGAGGCTCATGGGGTGCGGGTGAAGGTGACAGAGCTGAAACTGGGGCAGCCGTGGAAGGCTACACTTGATAGCTGTGGCTTCTGCTTTTGCCTGCTGCAGATGGAGCATGGGTGGACCTCAGCCTTTCCATTGTCACCTGAAGCTAGCCCCTGTCAGCTGATGCTCCGCTGATGTGGGGCTGACTTCCTGCTTATTATTTAAGCCTCTGAGTTTTCAGGCTGGTTGTGAACACAGTGTTATTGTGATAACAGGTAGCTGGTACTGGGAGGCTGTGAACATGCTTCCTCATATGAACAATAATTTTTATGACAAGTGCATGGATCAAGGTTCTAAGGATAAAGAAACGAACAAACTGAAAAGAGGACACCCTGTAACAATCAGAAAAGAGGGTCTAGGTGGCAGAACCATTCTGACCTCTCTACAGGGCATCTGGACTTGTGTGGACTGCATGATTTGAATGCCCAAGTCTCTGCTTGTAGGCAGTTGCCCTCTTTCCTTTCTTGAGCCTGGTGAGTAGTTACTGAAACCGCGCCTGCATGTGAATCTCTGCACAGGGCCCTTGTGCACTGCAGACCACTGCAGTGATTTTCAGTGGTAGTTTCGCCTACACGGTTTTTTTTGTTGTTGTTGTTGTTGTTTGTTTTGTTTGTTTTTTAAGATAGAGTCTTGCTCTGTTGTCCAGGCTGGAGTACAGTGGTGCGATCTCAGCTCACTGCAACCTCCACCTCCTGGGTTCAAGCCATTCTCCTGCCTCAGCCTCCCAAGTAGCTGGGATTACAGGCACACACCACAACGCCCAGCTAATTTTTGCATTTTTGGTAGAAATGGGATTTTGTCATATTGGCCAGGCTGGTCTTGAACTCCTGACCTCAAGTGATCCACCCACCTCCCACAGTGCTGGGATTACATGCCTAAGCCACTGTACCCAGCCTCTCTTATATAGGTTTTTTTCAACTTCTTTGCAACCACGTAAGTGAAATCCCAACTCCTTGTGTACTGGAGAGGAGCATGGAGACTGAGTCGATCTCCAGGAAAATGTGGTTGATGAGAAGAAGCAGATAGACAGAGTCCCTGCCCGACCACGGAGCTGTGCTTGTGTTAGCGTCCTCACCCACAATGCCTCCTTCCTCAGTGAGAAATTACTGCTGCTTATAGGACAAAATGTTCCCCAGGTGTGTGAGGACACAAATCCCCAGGAGGTACACATCTGCGTGCAAGCCTTTTGCAAGCACAGCCTTAGTAGTGGGACTCCGTGGTTTGGGCCATTCCAGTGGTGCCTCTGCTGTCCTTTGGAGTCAGTGCCCATCTACCTCATGGAAACCCCATTTGTCATGGCCATTGCATTGGGGCAGATTGATCACATGACCTGGCTCTGGCCCACAGAAGCAGCAAGTGTCTTGCCTGGGCTGGAGACGTGTCCCATATCAGCCAGAGCAAAACCACCATGAGGCTTCCGCCAGCCTTCCTGAGGATGCCAGGCCCTGGGGGCCACCCCTGCTGTAGCTCTTTTGCTAAAGCCACATAGCCAGGAGCCTGATAACAAGGCCAATGGGCAGACAGGTGGTGTGGCAGACAGTGAGGGAGTCAGACATTTGGAGCACTGAGGCCCAGGGCGCCTGAGGGATTCTGCTGCAGGTGCCAGGAATCTCCAAGGCTTTGGGCAGCCATCTCCCTTTGTTACGTGGTTTGAGTGTGGCCTCTGTCACCCGCCACTGAGAGCCTCCTGACTCATACAGGGAATTCGTCTGATGGCAGAATCCCTACAGTGCAAGAGGGCAGGAGGGGAGACATTTAGACCAGGATGACATTCTGCACCCCGTCTGCTAAGCAATGTGGCAGTGAGTGACTGCCCACAGAGTACACCCTTGGGGTCCCTTGTTCCATTCTTGAGATGTCTCCCAGGCTGACGCGAGGTCTCACTTATCTCCTTCCTAAAATTGGCAGAGTTTTAGGGGCACTGGGCAGAGTCGGGCTGAGCTTCTGCCCTCCCTCTGGGTTCCCTGGCTGTGGCTCCCCTTCCTGTCCAGTGGCCAGGCATCCCCTCCCTCCCTCCTTGTGTACTGACAGACGAGTAGGCCTGGGAAGAGATCAGGAGCAAAGTCACCTCCCTTCTGGGTCCCGTGGAACTCATGCTTCATAGCATCTCCAACAAGCCACTAGCAGAAGCAAACAGATGAAACTACAAGGACAGATGTTAAAGGGACAATGAGGGTGGCAGGCCCTCGGGGCAGAGACTTACTTCTAGAGGGGTGCTCCAGGAAGAGCTTGCAGAGGAGGTGACCCAGGGGGAAGAGAAAGCCTGGTCACGTGGGTCTCTGGGCCGTGGGATCGGGGAGGGAGACAGGCAGCGTTCCCAGCTGGGACCAGCATGTGCAATGGGCCCGCCCTTGCTGGTTCTTTGGGAGGAACCAGGAGGAGACCAGGGTGGTGGCAACACAGTTAGGGAGGGCCAGATTCTACTGGGCCTTGCAGGTGAGGATTGCATTTATGCTGATTGTAGAGGGAAGCCTCAGGAAGCTGATAAGAATGGACTGTGTGTGTGTGGTGGTGGGAGTGGGGAATGGGGAGGCATGTCAGGTTCTGAAGGTCCCTCTTAACTCGAAAATCCCATGTTCTCTGTCTCTGTGGATGCATTCTTTCTTTCATTTGGTGCTGAGTGGAGCTGAGTGGTTCCCTAGATTTGTGCAGAGGGGATTGCATTACCCAAAGCTGTGGGAAGTAGAGAGGGAGGTCCGGAGGTGCTTCAATATTGATGGATCTGTGTGTGCGTGCATACGACTATACAAAAGTAATTATTATTATACTTATTGGATGGTAATTATATGCCAGGGTAATGCTTCACATGAATTTTCTCACTCGGTCTTCCCAAAAGTATTCTGAAGATGATCATTTCCCCCTAATTTTACAAATGAGGAAACTGAGGTTTAACGATATAAAGGAACATATTCAAGGGCACACAGGTGGTAAGCAGTGGAGTCAGGTTTGAGATCTGGGCCATTTACAGCCTGCTCATCCCACTGCTGTGCCTCCCTAGGTGTGCCTTACACCTCCAGGCAATAAAGGAACGTATTCAAGGGCACACAGGTGGTAAGCAGTGGAGTCAGGTTTGGGATCTGGGCCATTTACAGCCTGCTCATCCCACTGCTGTGCCTCCCTAGGTGTGCCTTACACCTCCAGGCATTCAGATATGTAAATTAACTGCACCCATGCTTCACTTTGCTTTCTTTCCATTCTTGGAGAACTTTACAAAGAGGCTGAAGCACCATCTGCATGGTCCGCAGATGAGACAGGAGAGAACCGGGGAGATGGGCCTGGTAGCTCCCTCTGCTACCTCAGATTGTGTGGTCATGAGTACCCTGGGCTCCAAAGCCGGAAGAAACCTGATGGAGGCTCACGCCGAGAGCATCACCTGTGGGCGTGTGGGGTGTGGGGGGTAGGGAGAGTGCACACTGCATGGATTTTGTACTTTTCATGCTGGCTGGGGAAAATAGCTTTTCTCTGCTCAAATTCTCCCGAGGTGCCAGAAATCACAGCATACAGAGTGAGAAGAAGAAAAATAATAAGAAAAAAATCCCTCTGAATTTCCAGTGGCAGAATCACATCAGGGTATGTGACGTCAGGCCGCACCAGTCATGTTTCCTCATGAGGTGCAGTTCCCCAGGGATGCCATGACCCACTGTGTCAGTCAGAGAAGAAATAAGGAAAAAGAAAAACTAACTGTTCTACAACTGCTCAAGTTTGAAAAGTAAGACTTTAGAAACAGTTTTCTTCAAGTACAAGATGAGCACCAATATATAAATATGTCAGATTTTCTGGCTGGAGCTGAAGTCTGGAAAGATCTACCAGGCTTTCTGAGTTCCTTAGATCTTTAGCTTACCATAGCATTAAGAAAAACCCTTTTTATTGTGAAAAATTTCAAAAATGCAGGAATTCAGGGAGAATACGGTCATGAACTGCCACACATAGTCCCCCAAATGCTCATTGGCATCTTCCTGGGCTTGCTTTGTCGTTTCTGTCGTTGGGAATCTATTAAGGTACATGTAGTGTATTCAATATACATTACACATATCCTGTAATTTTGTCTCTAAATACTTAAACATGAAGGACACTTTCTAAAATAAGTACAACAGCATCTAGGCTCTAAGATGCTGCTATGGCTTGAATGTTTGTATCCCTCCAAAATTCATGGGTTGAAACCCCGTCACCAAGGAGCTGTTATTAGAAGGTAGTCCTTCTGGGAGGTGAGGAGGTCACAAGGGATGTGTCTTCATGAATGAGATTGGTGCCCATAGAAGAGAAGCTCCAGAGCGCTGCCTGCCTCTTTTTCACCCTGCTGTCATGTGAGGACACAGCCCATCATCTTAGAAGCAGAGAACAGATCCTTATCAGATACTGAACGTGCAAACCCCTTGACCTTGGACTTCCCAGGCTTCAGAACTCTGAGCAATGAATTTGTGCTATTTATACATTACCCCAGTCTCAGGTATTTTGTTATAGCAGCAGAAACATACTAACACAGAAATTGGTACCAAGCAGTGGGATGTCGCTGTAATAAATACCTGAAAATGTGGAAGCAGCTTTGGAACTGAGTATTGGGGAGAGGCTGGAACGCTTCTGAAGCACATGCTAGGAAAAAGGCTGTATTGTCACAAAAGGGTGTTAGGGGTGATTCTGAGGAGGGCTCAGAAGAAGAGAGCTGGAGAGGGAGCCTCAGTCTTCTTCGAGATTACCTAGATGGTCACGGATAGAATGCTGCAGAAATACGAGGTCTGATGGGGCCTCAGGTGGGAATGAGAAACAAGATATTGCACCCTGAGGGAAAGACCATCTTTGTAATAAAGTGGCAAAGGGCTTGCTCGAATGTTGCTCATATTCTAGCACCTTGTGGAAAGCAGAACTCATGAGTAATAAACGGGGATATTTGGTGGAAGAAATCTCTAAGCAAAGTGCAGAGAGCGTTACATGACTTCTCTTGAAGGCTTACAGTAAAATGGAAGGAGAGAGAGACAAACTAATGATGGAATTTATCATCAAAAGGGGAGCAAAACTTAAAACTTTGGAAAACTCTCAGCCTGGCTATGTGAAGAATGAACAGGTGTGTTCGGGAGGAGAAACCAAGGCATGTGGCTGAGTGACACCCTTGAGATTGATCTCCCTAGTAAGGAGATTTGTATGAAGAGAGAAAAGCTAGACGCAATTCATCAAGACAGTGAAAAGTGACCCAAAAGGCAGGTGAGTTGCCACGTCCGGGGCCTTGAATGCAGGATGGTTCCAGGGGGAGCCCCAGGGCTCCTGTGGGACCTCAGGGCTGGATGCTCAGAGCTCCCCCAAGTTTCTGCTCCACTCATTCAGGCTCAGCACTCCTGGGCCACCCCAGTTGTGTGGTCCAGACCCAGATGTGGCTTGGGCCACAGCTCTGGAGGGCACAGGCACCCGCAAGGTGCTAACTCAGCAGATACCCAGCACAAACAGATGAAACAGATGTTCAACAGTGCCTGTCTGGATATCTACACAAGAATTACTGGGTGAGACATGCAAATACTGACTCCAGCATCCCAGGCTGAACTCCTTGAATCAGGCTTGAATCAGAATTCCTGGCATGATACCTGGAATATGCGTTTTAACAGCCCCCACCGTAAATCTGCTGTGCCATCGGGTTTAAGAACCCTGTGTGTGTGGATCTGAGAATCCCTTCCTCTCTGCTCCCCCATGGGTGGAGACCTCTGTGTCCCTGGGATGAGGTGGAGTCCAGCCCTGCATAGCTGTGTGGCTCTGAGATGCCCGTCCTCATTGAGTCTAAGGGATGTAACGCTCAGCTGTGTGACAGGGACAGGATGTGTGTCTGGGATGTCCACAGCCCTCCTAGAAACAGCATTCTACATGCCACCAGCATGTGAGCATGGTTACCCGAGACGAGGCTGCAGCCCCCTGGGAGCAAGGACCACCGCTAATGCCTACCCAAGGCCTCCAGAGCGAGTCTGGCTTTGCTGAAAGGAAGCCAGACGCATCTGTGGGGTGGATGCTGGGAGAGGACAGCCTGCCTGACACATGGAAACAGCACAGCATGATCGGCGAAGGCAGCCTCACCTTTCACCCCTTCCTCAAATAACCGCTGAGCACCTTCTTGGAATGTTCTAGTGAGGAAGACAAGCAGCAAATGGGAAGCCGCATTGCAGCCGCTACCGAGAGTAATGGATTTCAGAGCCAGCCTCGAAAAGCTGCCAGCCGTCAATTATTACTCTTAATAAAGGAGCGGGATTGAGGAAGGCGAGATCCCTGGTTACTGTTTACTTAGCACTTAATAAACGTCAGATGCAGAACTAAACTCCTCCTATGCTTCCTGTCGTTTAACCCTTCCAACAGCCCTGCGAGGTAGAAATATTTTAATCTCTGATTTTTAGATGAAGAAACTGAGGCTCCGAGGGGTTCAATAACCTGAGGACAACCACCCGCTGGGAAGCGGTGAAGACGCCGGCGCCGGATCCGCAACCGTTCACACGGAACAGCCACCTGTGGGGCGGGGGTGGTGCTGCTGATTTTTAGCCAAGGATGATTATTTTTCTTTTCTCAAAAATGGACATCCTGTGCACGGCACAGCCACTGACTTTAGAAACTGTGGCATTAGCTTTTGCAGCACAAGGCAAAAAATTTAAATCAGATTAGGAAGCACGGTTGCCATGGTACCAGGAAAGTACACTTTCATGCAAAGCAATTTAATAGATGTGAGAATGTGCGCCTTCTAACGGAACACTGTATTTTAGAGATAAAGCTCCTCCAGCGGCTGTGGACTGACAGGCAGGCCCCGCTCCTCGTTGGAGGCGCATGTCGCCCGCCGTCTCTCCCTGCCTCTTGCCGGGGGAGGGCCTGGGTGTCGATTTGAAGGCCTTCTCAGGGAAAGCTCAGCCTGCTCCCCAAAGGGAAGAAAGAAGGCAAGCCCTATGGCCTGTCTGCACTGCGTCCTTCATCTGGGTCTCAACCCAGCCAGGTAGCTCCCCCGCATCGGGTACCAACTCCCTGCTCCCCTGTTCCTCTCAGCTCTGCCTCCCCAGCTGCTCCAGGGGTCATGGAGAGGACCATCCATACTCCATTCCCTGCTGTCTCCTGGATGCTTAGGGATGCAGGCTTGCCAAGCATGTGGGACCCCCACTGAGTGTCAGGGAGGATTTCATTTGTGCCTGGCATTGTGTAGCCTGCCAATGCCAGGCACAAATGAAATCCTCCTGGCACTCAGTGGCGGTCCCACACATTCCTTGGAAAGTTTGCTTTTAACCCAAGCCTCAGTTTCCTCGTCTGTAAAATGGGTCCTTATCTGTAAAATGAATATGCCTTTAAGATGATTTAAACACAGCCCTGGGCATGCATGAAGAACTCTGGACAGGTTAGCGGTCAGGTCAGGTCAGGCTAGTGCTTGACATGCTTGCTGAGTAAATACGGCTCAGACCTCCTCTCCTCCCTGCCCATCAACCTCACTTTGCCCCCACCTCACCAGCTCCCTCATGACTCCACACACACACCAGTACAAGCCCCACCTTGAGACCTTCTTCTAGTTGGTCCTCCACCCTGCACTTCCCCAGTGTCCACACAATCTTCTCCCTCTCCTTCTTCCCCCTCACTCAGCTGTCACCTTCTAAAAGAGGCCTTGCCCATCCCACATAACAGTCTCAGCCCACTTCCCCAACACCTGTTACACTCTGTGCCCTGCCTTGTCCCGTGGAGTCAATGATGGTTTATCTTGTCTCCTGCCTACTGTCAGGCCCTCCACACAGGATTGGAAGCCTAAGACACAGGCATCTTTGTTTTGTTCAGTGACATATCAGTGCCAGGTACAAAGCAGACACTCAAAAAATATTTGAATGAATGTTTAGCATTTTTAATACACCACCCTCTCCATTAGACCAAATGTGACTCTTCTTGGAAATTATCCCATGTAGGAAGGAAACACATCTCATACCCTCTCACCTTCATGAGGTGGCCTCCCCTCCCCACCCCAAAACTTCTATCCCCCATCCTGCCTGAGTTCCCCGCATACGATTCCTGTGCCCTGTGTATTTCACTTATTCATTTGACTGCTTCTTGTCGACTCCCATGAAGCTATGAGTTCCAAAGGACAGGAGTTTGTGTCAGGTTTGCCTTTAGTCCTTTCTGGCTGTTATGACAGAATGTCATAAACTGGGTGGCTCGTCAATGACAGAAATGGATTCTTTTCACAGTTCAAGGGGCTGGGAAGTCCAAGATCAAGGTGGTGAGGGCTGCTTCCTGGTTCATAGACAACCGTTCTCTTGCCGTGTTCTCACGTGGTGGAAGGACTTGGGGAGCTCTCTGGGGTCTCTTTTACAAGGCGCCACCCTCACGACCTAACCACCTCCCAAAGTGCCTATCTCCGAAAACCATTCCAGGGGGGTTATTTCAACATAGGAATGTTGTGGGGACATACACATTTGGACCATACTAGGTTTGTTTATTTTATCTTAAGCACCTGGAACATACTAGGGCCTAAAACATACTAGGAGCACAATAAATATTCGCCAAAGAAATGAGTGATTAGCTGAATGAGTGAGTCAACCTGGGGCATGGTCCCCAAGGTAGGAACGACCTCAGGGGTGCAGAGTTCAGAGGTGAGCTCTCGGGGAGCTGAGCTTTAATCCCAGGTTCTACTCCTTTCTTACCAACTGACCTATGTATGGGCAAGTGACTTCACTTATCGGAGCCTCAATATTCTCATCTGTCAAATGGGTATAACAAGAGTTTCTACCTCATATGGTTGTTTGATGAGCTATATAAGTTATTGTGTCTCAATTACATAGTGTAGTGCTAGCTCATCACAACGAGTTGACTATCAATTGTAGTTACTATTTTCCTATCTTCTCAGAAACCAGGATAACCTGAAAAAGCTGAAGATAAAGCTGGCCTTACAAGGCGGGGGAGTTTTTTAAAGCTAGATACAATTTCTGATCTTAAAGCTTTGGTAGCAATGTGAAGTCTCAGTTAATCTTCAAAGAACTTCACTGTGACCCCAGGTTCACTTAAGTCAGACAGATGCCTTGTCCAGTGGTCAGTTGTGGAGAAGATGCCTGATGTTTGTCTTTGCTGGCA
Organism: Alouatta palliata; assembly: GCA_004027835.1. NCBI lineage: Eukaryota > Metazoa > Chordata > Mammalia > Primates > Atelidae > Alouatta > Alouatta palliata. The sequence continues at coordinate 66,462 of PVKV010006763.1, forward strand.
TCAAATGCTCTTGATGTCATATGTCGGCTGCCTTAACCATCTCAGGTTTTCTGGAACCAAGGTCTGTGTCTTGGTTTTGGGCATCCTGGTTGTCAATCTATGCATGCCAATGGAACAGACTGAACTGTATGCATGGAGTCAAACCCACAGACACGCCGGGTTGCCAACTGAACAGGCCATTGATTGCAAGACCACAGGTAAGAGCAATTTGGAGGCAGAGAGGGAAGTCACACCACGATGAGCTCAGACAAGAGAAAACAGTAAAGGAGTCAAAAGCAGGTGTTTGTGGCTCTCAAGACTCACTCCAAAAGAAAGCTCTCCTGGACACAGCCTTTGTCAGCCCCTCCTTTTCTTCTTTCCTGGGTAGCTTGAGTTAGCTGTTTTCTCCACTGTGAATGTTATCTCCTCTTTTCTTCATTTGGTTCATGGCTACTAATCTTTCTTTCTTTCCTTCCTTCCTTCTTTCTTTCTTTCTTTCTTTCTTTCTTTCTTTCTTTCTTTCTTTCTTTCTTTCTTTCTTCTTTTTCTTTCTTTCTTTCTTTCTCCTTCCTTCCTTCCTTCCTTCCTTCCTTCCTTCCTTCCTTCCTTCCTTCCTTCCTTCCTTCCTTCCTTCCTCTCTTTCTTTCTTTCGAAATGGAGTCTCCCTCTCTCGCCAGGCTGGAGTGCAGTGGCACAATCTCAGCTCACTGCAACCTCCGCCTCCTGGGTTCAAGTGATTCTCCTGCCTCAGCCTCCTGAGTAGCTGGGATTACAAGCATGTACTACCAAGCCCAGCTAATTTTTGTATTTTTAGTAGAGACGGGATTTCACCATGTTGACCAGGATGATCTCGATCTCTTGACCTCATGATCTGCCCGCCTCAGCTCAAATGCCCCTTCCTCCAGGAAGCTCTCCCTGACCACCCCCCCCCCACTTCCTAGAGTCCTGTTAGTATCCTCAGGGCTCCACAGCCCTCCCTTGCTAGCTCTTGTCACAGTCATTATGTTTCTGTGCACCTTAGAGTCATGTCTTTCTTTCTCATCTAGATTGTCTGCTCCATGAGGGCAGGATTCGGGGCTGTTTTTCTTCCTCATTTTATCTGCATCTGCTTGCAGAGTTGAGGATGTAACTGGAACCTATGACTACTTGTTTAATAAATGCAGGGGCACATGAACACAAGGGAAGAGGTGAGTGGGGGATGGATTACAAAGTGTCCCTGCTAGTCTGTGAAGTTAATGGGCGTGAAGGACATTGATTCTTGCCAGGATCAGTCTGAGTCGTGACTAACAGCATGGAGGAATGTGTAGGCACAGCCGGGTATGATAGGGTCTTGGGAGAGAGTTTCTTCTGAGCACTTCCCACAGGCCACAGGAATGGCCTTGGTTATTTCTGCTCAGTTTCTGTCCCTCGTCCCCTTTCCACAACCCTTGCCCAATAGTCAGGCCAGCATCTCTCTGGTCACAAGCTCCTAGAGCATCTGAGGGCTGATGGACGCCACCTTGGGAAAAGCAAGCGTCTCTGGGAGCACTGGGAATGGCAGGCCCCTCTTTGTCCTGTGCTGGTGAGATGGGCATGCCAACTCCTTCCACTGTTCTGGGGAAGTTGGCATCCAGCGATGCCAACGAGTTGGACAGAATTCAGAAGGAACAACTACCACATGCGTCCTGGGGAGTTCTGGCTGTCACTATGCGAAGCGTCACAACTCCAGCCGAAGACAAGAAAACGTCGTTAAAATTGAGCCCCTCTCCCTCTATAAACTGAAAATGTTTAATTTTGCTTTGGTAAGTGAGAGCCTGTGTTAGGAGAAGAGCCTGAAGCTGGCTGCAGGTGTCGGTCGGCACCTATGCGCCCTGACAGTCACGCACCTGCAGACAGGACAATTGCTTGGACTCTGCTTCCAGAACTCAGGAACCCTGTCCCCATCTATTAGAGCCTCTGTTATGGACCAGATCCCCGATTATATCTGACACTAAGGCATGTGAAACCCTAGGGGAAACATACCTCTGAAGGATTCAGCTCCAAATATGCTTGACATAGGGGCAGGTGAGTAATGAACAATAAGAACTAGCATCTTTTGAGCACTTACTCTGGGCCAAGCAGTTGGTATTCCACTTAATTGCTATTACAGCAACTCAGAAAAGTATTTTCTATGATGTGCCTCCATTTTATTGGCAAGAAAACCAGGTTTCAGGGGAATACCATTTCTAGCCCAGGGACATACATCTTGGACTTTGGATTGCAATGCCCCTAGGATAGGGATGCTGGATAATTTCAGAGTCTTGGTGGGTTTCCAGATTGAAGAACACAGAGCTATTACCAAGTGAGAGCAGGAAGCAACCCCACGAAGACCTGCTGTCATCAGGGCAAACCACAGAGAAGCCAAGGCCGTGGGCTTGTTGGGGGATGGACCCGAGTTTCCCGGGGTCCCCAGGAATTTCTCCCAGGGTCCAGGGAAGCTATGGGTAGCAGCCTGTCTAGCTGTGTCAGATCTGCCTCTTCTACACCTCACTGCTGTGGCACGGGAGACCTTCATTCTCAGCTCTTCTTGCTGTTGGAATTGTGCTTTGGTTTGAATGGTTAATCTGTTTATGCCAGGGTCGGATGGATAGATGGATGGATGGATGGACAGGTGGACCAACAGCAAGGGTAGGGGCTTGTTACTGGTGTGTGGAGGATCTTGAAGGACATGTTAAGGAGACAGGACTTTGGGAGTCAGTGGGGGACTCATTCCAGGATTTGGGACTGGGTTGTGACATAGGTTGGGTTTGGAAGACCAGTTGGGAATTCAAGATGGCAAAGATTAAGCTTTAGCATCACTGGAAATGAAAGGTACTTTTGTTTTTCTTTTTGCAAGTCTTCAAATTGTTCCACGCCAAATAATAATTCTCATCCTGTCCTCATTATTCACTCAATCTCCAATTTCTGCCAAGTCTGTCTCCCAAGTCTCCCTTGAATGGCATCATTCCTCCCCTCCCCGAGACATCCAGGTCACGCAGGCACCTCCCAGCCCGCCTCTGCCATGTGCTCTCACCCCCTTTTCCCTCTGACATGAATTCTGCCAGGCAACCAGGATGACCTTCCTGACATGCAGATGTGCCTGTGACTCCCACGCATCCCTGAACTTGAGCCGTTAGCTGGAGTCTCTTCCTTAGGGAGCTCTCCCAGGTATGTGTTCCCACAGCACTGAGGTTTCCCCTGATAACTCTCATCACATGCTGTTCCCATAAAGTTCAAATTATTTGTTTACCCTGCTCTTAAGTCCCTGGGGTCTGGCCACCGCTGTGTCCCTCAGCAATATGCCTAGCTCTTATGGGAAATTGAGGAACAGGTGTTGAATGAATGAATGTTGCAGAAAGAGATGCCAGGCCCCCATGGAGCAATTAGGCTATTTAATAAAGGGACTAAGCCTGGCCGTTGGATCTAAGGTTCTGGATTCAAACCTCGGATTCTCAATCTATTAGCTGTGTGACCGGGGGCAAGTTCTTTAGCTTATTGAATTTCAGTTTTCTCTTTATACAAGGGGGTGCTAATAACAGCGATGATTTCAGAGGGCTGAAGAGAGAACGCAAAGTACTGTCTGGCACACAGAAACCTCTCAATAAACATCAGCTGCTATGGTCAATTCAGGGGAAGCATAGGCAGGAAAGGTAAATGGCTGGTGATTCAGATCAAAGCTGGAGTTACCAGCTATGCTTTACGGTTTCTGAAATTAATTTAAGTGTGAAATTGTATTTTATGAGTGAATAAACATGTAGCATGTGGTGATGTTGGTTTATCCAGTGCGCCACTTATTTTATGTTTGTGCTTTTAATCAAGATTAGAAAGTAACCTAAGTGAAAAACTGTTGTAAAAGAAATGAGTTTCTGGTAAAAGCTTCCTGCTCCCACTTGGTAGGGAGTGAGATCAGCCTGTGGATTTTGCGAGTGTTTGCAGGACTGCATTTGGTGGAAAGACCCCTGGGCTTCTGTGTGCCTGCTGGGTAACAGAGTGGGACCTGTGGGAGGCACAGGCTTGTGGATTTCACTACTGTGAAGCTGTGTAACTTTGGGCAAATGTCTTAGTCCCTCTGGGCTTCAGTTCTTCATCTGTCCAATGGAAATACCGATTGTATTTCTCTCATAGGACCATTGCAGGATTAGATGCAAAAAAAAAAAAAAAGTAAAGCATTTAGAACAGCATGTGGCACAGAGTTCTGAGCCACTGTTTCTAAGCTCGGAAACAGTTTGTATTGTTTTCATTCCTGTTTGTTACCTGAAAGGCTTCTGATTTATTTGAGACACATACATTTTGGAAGTGTCTAAGAATTTAGGGCTCTACATGGGTCTGGGAGGCTCTCTGACCTCCCCATGGCCCACTGGGAAATATATTATATATATATATTATACATATATATATATATATAAAGTATATGTATATATAAAATATATATGTAATATATATATATAATATATATAAATTAAAAAATATATAATATATATATATAAATTAAAAAATATATAAAATTGTTTAAGAAAATTCGGGGTTGGGCCAGGCACTTTTGGGAGGCCAAAGTGGGCGGATCATGAGGTCAGGACTTTGAGACCAGCCTGGCCAACATGGTGAAACCACGTCTCTACTAAAGATACAAAAAAATTAGCTGGGCATGGTGGCGGGTGCTGATAATCTCAGATACTCGGGAGGCTGAGGCAGGAGAATCACTTGAACCTTGGAGGCGAAGCTTGCAGTGAGCCCAAATTGCACCCTTGCACTCCAGCCTGGACAACAGGGTAAGACTCCATCACCCCACCCCCAAAAAAGAGAAAAAAGAAATTTCAGGGTTCTAGGGTCAAAGAAAGCTTCTTAATTCAATTCCCATTCATCAGACCTTGGTTCCTACTGTCTGCAGGTCAGTTGTATCAAGTATGTTGGGATGTTAAATTTTGAGATCTAAGTGTGAAGTGCTGTTTTTGACACTAGATAGAAGTTGAATTTTACTTACTTAAAAAAATAGTAAGCCAGGTATTCTCTGACTTTTTAACTTTAAGTAATCCCATTTGTCTACTTTTTGCTTTGGTTGCGTGTACTTGTAGTGTACTACTCAAGAAACTTTTGCCCAGACTGATATCCTAGAGAGTTTCCTTGATATCTTCTTTTAGTAATTTCAAAGTTTGAGGTATTAGACTTAAGTCTTTAATCCATTTTATTTGATTTTTTTATACAGCAAGAGATGGGTGTAGTTTTGTTCTTCTGCATGTGGATATCCTATTTTCCCAGCATTATTTATTGAAGAGACTGTCCTTTTCCCAGTGTATGTTCTTGGCATTTTTGTTGAAAATAAGTTGACTGCAGATGTATGGATTTGTTTATTTGTTCTCTATTCTGTTCCATTGGTCTGTATATCTATTTTTATGCCAATACCATGCTGTTTTGGTTACTATAGCTCTGTAGTATAATTTGAAGTCAGATAATATGATTCTTTCAGTTTTGTTCTTTTTGCTCAAGATAGCTTTGGCTATCCTGGGTCTTTTGCAGTTCTATATACATTTTAGAGTTTTTTTTTTGTTGACATGAAGAATTCCATGAGTATTTTGACAGAGACCATTGAATCTGCAGATTGCTTTAGGTAGTATGGATATTTTTAGCAATATTGATTCTTCCAATCCCTGAACATGGAATATCTTTTCTTCTCTTTTTTTTTTTTTTGATGTTGCCTTCTATTTCTTGCATCAGTGTTTTATAGTTTCATTGTACAGATTCAGGATTTCTTTTTTTAATGCATCATTTAGGACACAAGATGAATATTAGCAAAAGAAAGATAATGGAAAATGACAATGTGACAGCTGACAGAACAGCTCTTGTGGAGGAACACAGGGGATTCTCAAGGTCACAGCAGCTACAGTCAGAAGGAGGCAGTGTAGGAAAGCTCGCCCGAGGAGTCCAGTGTCATAACAGCCTGGTGTGCGTGCACAGAGGTGCCAAGTCAGGGGCAGCAAGTGACAAGCATGTGAGGCAGTTTCCCAAGACATAAGATTTCCAAGTCAAAGACGGGCAAAGCAGGAATTTGAACCAATTAAAAACACCAAAGGAAAGAAAAAAAAGAAAAAAGAAAAATAAATAAAAACATCAAAGGAGGTTGACCTGCCTTCTGCAAACTCTTTCTTGGAGTAGTAAAGTGATATCACTGGGCCCTTATTACCCCCGTTTTGCAGATGAGAACACTGAGGTTCCAAAGGCTTCAGTGACCTGCTGAAGCTGACACTCACACAAAAATGGATAAGCTAGGGGTCAAGTGAAGGTCCTGTGCTCTGAGGCACCTTGTTAGATGAACTTGAAGACCTCAGACTCAAATGTCTTGCTGCTTGCAAGACAACCCTGTTGTTTAAGACCCAGCAGTTCCACTCCTCAGCATCTATTCAAGAGAAGCATAAGCATATATTTTCTTTTTCCCTCGAGACAGTCTTGCTGTCGCCCAGGCTAGAGTGCACTGGCACGATCTTGGCTCACTGCCACCTCTGCCTTCTGGGTTCAAGCGATTTTCCTGCCTCAGCCTCCCTAGTAGCTGGGATTACAGTTGGGCACAACCACACCTGGCTAATTTTTTTGTATTTTTAGTAGAGATGGGGTTTCAGCATGTTTCCAGGCTGGTCTTGAACTCCTGACCTCATGATCTGCCTGCCTCAGCCTCCCATAGTGCTGGGATTACAGGCTTGAGCCACCGCACCTGGCCGGCATAAGCATATGTTTACAGAAAGATTTGCTCACAAATTTACAATAGCCCTAAGCCGGAAACAACCCAAATATCTGTCAACTAGTGGATGAGTAGACAAATGTGGTCCATCTGTACCACAGAATATTATTCTGCCGTAGTAAGGAACAAAGCACAGATACCTGCTATAGGATAGATGAAGCATGGAAACCTCATGCCAAGGGAAGAAAGCCAGACACAAAGGACCAATTATTATGATTCTGTTCATACGAAATGTCCAGGAAAGTCAAATCACAGAGACAGAAAGTAGACTGGTGGTTCCCTGGGGTGGGGGGTGGGAGTAACTGCAAATGGGTGCTAGGGATCTTACTGGGGAGGTGGAAATGTCTGAAAGTGGCCTCTGGTGATGTAATTTTTAGCAACTTGGTCAAGTTACTAAAAATCATTGAATTGTACGCTTAAAATGGGTAAATGTTATGAGATGTAAAATCTACCTCAATATAATCATAAGGGAAAAAAATACCCAACCTCTCTGTCTTCTACTGGGTGGTTTTTCTCATTCAAAATGAGGTCTGGTGGCTTTTGAAAATTCACCAAGAATTCACAGAATTTTCCCAGAAAATGAATAAAAACTAGCGTTGCCTTCCCGTGGTGTACTTGGGTGACATTTCCTGCGAAGCAGAGTGCGAGGAGGACCGAAACAACAAGACAGCCGGCAGAAGAAAGGGCTGGTGCCAGTGCAGAGTGGGCGGGCGAGATGCTTGCCTCTTGAATTTCCACACTCGTTCCCGTCAAGAGCAGCATTTGCGGCGCCCAGTGTCAGACCCACAGGCTGTACCACAGGCGTGGCGTTTGCGCTGCCTGAGTCTGTGTTTTCTAGACTGAGCCTCGGACTGTTTATGACATGATGGAGGTGCTTGATTTCTGGCAGGATCCGGCTAACCAATGCCTAATTGTTGCTGGGTTCCCAGATGGTCATCTGGAATAGCAGAAGAAGGGCAAATAAGGAAGCCACCACTTTTCATTTGGTGGGAGTCGTGCAGCCTCTGTCTTCCCTTCCCCTCCTGTCCCTGCCCGGTTTTCTGCAGCGTCACCAGTCCCTGAAGTGTGCGGCCAGTGAGTTTGGAGGAGCTGGGAATGGAGGGGGCATGCTCTCTGTCTCCCCCAGGTCTGGGGCATCATCCTTAAGAGCTGCTCCCCCTGTGCCCTTGTTGGAGGTGCCTGGACCACTTAAATGCATGTTCGTACTTCTCCTAGGCTGAGACCTGACAGGTCAGCATGGTGATACCATTTAACACAAACCTATGGGACAGCAAGGCTCGAAGATGTCATTGTCCTCGGTGATTGAACCAGACAGGACTCTTTCAGTGACGAGTGACGGCAATGACTAGGAGAGTCGCAGGAGCGTGTAGGCTCACAAGACTGAAAAGTCTCAACTGAAAGGCTTCTGCTGTGGCTGCAGCCATGGGACTCAGAGATGTCACTCTGTATCTAAGCTCTGTTTTCTAGAGGGTGGTGTCATCTTCACTGCAGCTCTCTTCTTGGGGTGACAAAGAGGACCCCCCCGGGCAACAGGTTGACTTAATTTGGAGTGTCAGCATGGAAGGATGAGTAATCTTCTTTCTGGGATTTACTTCCAGTAGAAGTAGCAGGAGGAGCCATCTTTGAACCAAAGGGGCTGTTCTGCTCCTAGTAGCCAGGCCTAGAACAGTTGTCAGCTTCTGGAGCTGGAGAAGCCAGCGGTGTGGCGGTATGCTCAGCTCAGCCAGGATTACAGACACCCTCAGGGCCAGAGATCAGCTCCTGTCCAGCCTTCCTGAACCAGGCAGTCAATTCCACCAGCGCCATGCTGGGCGTTTCTCCATGAGTGGGAGCCCTTGCACAGGAAACCCCAGGCTGCTACTGTCTGCATTTGTGACCTCAGAAGGAAGGAGGCATTTTCTCTTCTTGTACCCTATGCAGTGCCAAGGCAGGACTCTATCAAACTGTCACTGGCCATCTGGGGAATTCACTGTGGCCTGAAGGATAGGCCTCACTCCATAATACCAGGGGACTGCTAGGCCCACTGCTGGACCACTGAAATGCGTGTCCTTGCTTCTCCTAGGCAGAAACCTGACAGGTCAGCATGGTGGCACCATTTAACACAAACCTATGGGACAGTGAGGCCCGAAGATGTCAACTGCCCCACTGCCAGACACAAACCAGCAGCCTGCCCTCCTGAACACAAGGCAGCCTGGGCTAGAGCAGGTGCCCTGGCCTCTCCCCGTCCCATGTTCCCGTCCCCAACCCATCCTACTTCTTGGTCAATTACACACTCACTCCTAGGATCTAAGGAGCTTCACACTGGCTGGAACATCAACTTTGCTCTGTGTCCTCCACCTGCCCACCACACCCTGTGGCCATGAACTCCCCAAGAACCCATAGCCCTCCATGAGATCCAAGCTAAATGCAGCAGGGGCAGTGGGAGACCCTGGTGAGCTGCTGCCCACTCTAACAGTTGCTTCTTGCCCCGTTTTGGCAGGGAGCATGTGTGGCCCTGCCTTCTTGCCCATGAGCCAGTACACAGCATCACTCGTCAGCTGGTCCCCACAGATGCAGCTCTAGGGAAGCGAAGATCTGCCTGGAGAGGGCAGACCCGTGAGCCGGGATTTCACTCATGACGCAGACCGTGAGCCACAGTCCCCCGGGGGTTGAGTTGATGATACAGGGAAAGGCAAGTTGGGGTGTGGGTCAAGAGCCTCTTAATCCTGCAAAGACCTCGAGCTCCATGTCTGCCTTTAAAAAGGGGGAAAAGGCATTTTGTTTCAATGAGGAACCCATGGCAAAGCAAGGTGTTTTTCTGGCAGCTTCCTTCTTATTGTTCTGCAGTTTGAAAGCTTTGGGAATGCCACGATTGGATTCAGATTGAGCAAGAGAAGGCGGAAAACATTTGGAAACAAATCTTTGTTTCTGCCTGTGTTTCCAACACAAACAGCTGTTAGAGAACTTCAGTTACCTTTTGAAAAGCTGCAGATGAAAGATTCAAATAAGGATAGGTTGAGGGTCTTCTGCTCAGACAGGTTGCCGTGGGTCTCCGGGTCTTAGGCTCACTCAGCACCTGGGCCCTTGTCACGTGCCATCCCTATGTTTTAGGGGCCCAGGGGGTCTTAGAAGCCATCTGTGAAAGCCCCACTGGTTGGCAGAGGGAATCAGATTTGACAAGTACTGGGTCATGGGCAGCCCTGTTGTGGGCAAATCCTTTTGTAGGGTGCTGCCACTTACAATGCACCCGGCAATGTTCAGGGATCTGGGTCCTGTTTTACCTTTGGGGACGAAGAGGAGTAAAAAGAAATGGACTGAAATTGTTGCAAGCAGGCTAATTTGCAAATATGGAATCAGTGAATAATGAGGCCCAATTATACTAAAAACCACTGAACTGTATTTTTAAAAACTGAACTTTATGGTACGTGAATTTGTGAATTATATTCCGATAAAGCTGTTATTTTTAAAGAAACCAACCAAAAAAAGAAAGAAAGAAAGAAATTAACTTGACTTTTGGTCTGCAGGACTGAAAGGAATCTCATGTTATCAAGAGCAGACCAATTTTCATTGAGCATTGGGCTGTGAACTGGGGAATGGGAGATCCAAAGTTAGAGTCAGACCCAGCCCCTGCAGCCCTGGAGCCTAGGCGCTTGGATGGAAAGGCGGATGCATTGTCTGGGATTAGGCTCAGCTGCGTGTGTCAGGAAGCCAAGGTTGATGGTAGCTCACACAGGCAAGGGTTTCCTCTATCTCAGTTCAGGAGTCTGGCCCCACCACATCCCTAACCAGAGAGGAAGTGGGTCTGCCTGCAGATGTGGTCTCCCTTGGCAGACTTCAAGGTTGCTAGTGAATGTGCCACAAGGCCATGCTTAGCTCGGAGGGAGATAGCTTTGTAAATAAGATTTCATCGGGGCACAGCCGTGTCACTTCATTTGCAAGTTCTCTGCGACTGCTTTCGTGACCTGCAAAGGCAGAGTTGAGTAGCTGTGACAAACACCATATGGCCTACATAGCCTAAGATAATTTATCTGTGGCTCTTTTCAGAAAACGTTTGTCTACCCCCACTCTAAATGACCTAGACTTTGCCCATTTCCCTGGCTTCCTATCAGGTCATTCTGCTCCTTACTCTGAAGCATGTCTGAGGGTTTTGTAAGACACACAGAGATTCTGATGCATCAGAGCACAGGCATGCATTGCTGGGCAAGGATGTTGAACCTGGGAGGATCCCTTTGGCTACGATGGTGTGTGTGATCTCTGTGTGCCTTTGACTTATGGGGAAGTAAAGCCTGGTTGTGGAAGACAAAGCAATAGCTACGCCATACATATTCAGCTCACTTAATAGCAATAGGGAGTGATTATTAACATATAAAGCCAAGTCCCATGTTGAGATTCCAAGAGCTTTCTTTTTTCCCAGTTGTAATGTTAGGTAATACTAGACAATGAAACACTCTGTCCTGAAGAGATTCATGCAGCTTGCTTTCTTCCTCTCTCTACATTTTTGTAACGTCTCCCACAGAAAATCTGTCCTCACCACTGTCCAGCCTGGACCATTCCGGGCACCCTGGGCATCCTGAGCATAGCCATCTCTCAGCTGCCTCATGCTCCTGCCTGGGTGGTTTATCTTTCCCAGCACAGCTGAGGCTGTCAGGTCTCCTAGCAGTGCTGCAGAAGCTCCAGGAGCCTCGGGCCAGGAGAGCACTCAGCCACCATCCAGCCCTGAGTATCTAACATGCACACAGCTGGTGACACGTGAGACAGCTTGAGAGAGCTCGCGAACAAACAGCTCTCTGCTATATCAAGTTTTCTCCCGGTATTCAAACAATGCTTTCAATGTATATTAGGAAAAAAAGTCTTTAATTAACAAATCAAACCCTTAATTTATTGATATTATAGCGTAGGATGAGGTTAGTTATATTCAAGTTGAGAAAAAGCATGATGATTTAAATAAAACTATTAAGTAAATAATTAAAAATATGTATTAAATATGGCCTTGAAGAACTGAAATTTGGAAGCGGGGATCCAGCCTGAGCCTCATCTGATAGATGAGAAATGGGCTCCAGGCATGTTCCTTTGTCAGCCCTCCCAACTGGCTACTAGCAGAATTGAGGCTAAGGCCCAGGTCACCTCAAGTGAATGACCTCAAGTTCATGGCTACTGTACCTCAGATTACCCTAGGTTCATTGCCATTCCTTTGAATTTTGTTGGTGTTTAATGAGAAGGGCAACCCATAGATGTGCCAACACTGAACCAGAGCATGGTGTGTGCTTCCTGCTGCTGAAGGCACCTCCCAGGCCCTAACTCACTGAACCCTTCCTGCAGCTCGCTGTAAAGTAGGCGTTGCCGTCACACCCATTTCACAGATGAGGAAATAAGGGCAGAGAGAAATCGAATCACTCACCCACAGTTGCCCAGCTGGTAAATGGTAAAGCCAGGGTAAGAACCCAGGTTCCAGAATTTACATCTTTAACTCCGAGGAAATACCATGTCTTACTTTTGATTAATGTTTGTCTTGAATTAAGTAACACACACACACACACACACACACACACACACACACTATCAGAATGTACTTGATGGCTGTCTGTGCAGATGCGTAGCAGGAGAGCTCTCTAGGTGCAGCTATGCACATGCATACAGAGCAAATATGAGCAGCTCCATGGACCTGAGGACCAGCCGACCGGAGGGTGGGGACCGGTGCGGGAGGAACCTGGAAGGCAGGCAGGAGAGGGCATGGAGGTGCCTTGAGGTGGAGGGAAAAGTATGGATTCCCTTTAGTTTTTAATCCACTGCATTGAGGTATAATTTGCATTTAATAAAGGCACAGATTTCAAGTGAGACATTCCATGACTTTTGGCAAACATGTGCACCCTGAACAAGATAGAGAATATTCCCATCCCTGCTCTTTCTTGTTTGCATGCCATTCCCACAACCCACGGGAGAAACCGGATACAATTTTGGTGGTCACAGCTTGGTTTTCCCTGTTCTGGAACCTCCTGCAGACAGAATCCCACAGAGGGTGCTCCTTCAAGCCCGGCTTTGTCCACGCAGCATGACTGGTGACATCCACCTGCTACAGGTACCAGAGGTTTGTCCCTTCTGTTGATGACCTGTGTTCCATTTGTCCTACTTTCGCCTATTGATGACTTCTGGATTGTTACCAGTATTTGATCATGAAAAAAGCAGGACTTTTGTGCAGATTTATTCTCATTTCTCTTGAGTAAAATTTAAGAGTTGAATCATTGGGTAATAGGCTAGTCCTTTTACTTCATAAGAAACTGCCAAATCATTTTCCAAGTTGTTTCCTCATTTCATATTTTTGTCCTCAGTGCCCTCAGTTCCCGCCATGCTTGCCAACACAAAAAGTGCCATCCCAGTGGGAGTCAAGTGTCTCTCCTGGAACTTAGGGCATCCAGCACCACTGCATACATTTGTTGGATATTCATATATGTTCTTTTGTTAAGACATCTATTCAGGCTGGGCATGGTGGCTCACACCTGTAATCTCAGCAGTTTGGGAAGCTGAGATGGGCAGATCACATGAGGTCAGGAGTTCAAGACCAGCCTGGCCAACATGATGAAACCCTGTCCCTACTAAAAAAATATAAAAATTAGCCAGGCGTGATTGCAGGTGCCTCTAATCCCAGTTACTGGGAAGGCTGAGGCAGAGAGAATTGCTTGAAAACCCAGGAGGTTGAGATTGCAGTGAGGTGAAATTTTGTCACTGCGCTCCAGCCTGGGTAACAGAGCAAGACTCTCTCAAAAAAGAAAAGAAGAAAAGAAAAAAAAAAAAAAGAAAAAATGTCTATCGAAGTCTTCTACTTAATTTTTGTTTTTAAATTGAGCTCTTTTTATTATTGACTTACAGAGGATTTTTGTTAGGATATGTGTATTATAAACATTTTTAAACTGATCTGTGGCTTACCTTTTCATCTTCTTAATAATGTCTTCTAAAGGCCTGAAGTTTTTAATCTTGAAATCCAATTCATTGTGAATGCTTTCTGCTGCTGTTTGGGAAATCTTCACTTCTCCCAAGTTGGCAATGTTATTTTCCTCTGTTTTCTTCTAGAAGTTTTGTAATTTTAGCTTTTAGGATGAAGTCTATAATCCATCTCATATTTATTTTTGTGTATGGTGTGAAGCAGGAATTGAGATGATTATTGTTATTAAGCTTGGATATGTAGTTATTCCAGCATCAGTAGTGGAAATGCTTACTCATTCCCCAGTGAATCATCTTGACATCTTTGAAAAAAAAAATCACGTATCTATATATGGGTTCTCTACTCTGTTCCATTGATCGTTTTGCCTATCCTTAAGCAAACACCAGGCTGTCTTGATAACTGTAGGATAGTAAATCTTGAAGTTGGGTAGATGGAGTTCTCCATTGTTTTCTCTTCTTTTAAAGATTTTTAAGGTTATTCTATGTTCTTTGCATTTCCACATAAATTTTAGAATCAGTTTATAAATTTCTATGAAAAGGTATACTAGGACTTTTATAGGGATTTCATGGGCTATATAAATGAATGTAGAGAAAAGTTGGCATCTTAAAAATATTGAGTCTTCTCCAGGAACACGGCCACCACAACTGGCCTTTGGGAAACATTTTGATAACAGAAGGGAATTCCTTAAAACGTATGTGACGTTCAGATTATGTATCTACCTCAGTAGTCGACTGTAGTTTTTATCTGCAGTGTTTTCTACTTTGGGATACAGAAGTCTTGCACATTTAATTAAACTTATGCCTAAGTATTGTATGTGTTCTGCTGCTATTGTAAATGGCATTTTTGAATAGTTTGTAGCCACAGTTTGTTGCTAAGATGTGGAAACACAGGTGATTTCTGTGTGCTGTTGCCAGTGCCGCAGAGAAACAGCACCTACATCCTCTCCTGTCAGAACCTGGGCACCAGGGCCCTGGGTCGCTTGGTGTGTTCATGGCTGCTGGGTTCCAGCCACGTCCCTGCCAGAGCATTGCTTTCTGCAGGAGGGTGCTGTCCTGGCCAAAGCCATCCTTCTGGCCTCAGGCAGCCTCATGTGACGTCTGATCAACACCAGAGTGTGAGCCTGCTGTGCCGGCTGCAGACCTCCGGGAGTTTTAAGACCTGGGCAGCTGAATCATAGTTCACCTGCTTCCTCTAGCCAATCCTGGTCTTTCACTCTCCCACAGTGTGAATTCTGAGAGAACCTCCCAGTACCTCTGCAGTGGGGCATTCTCAGCTGTGTCCTAGCTAGGAAAACTTACTTACGACGACTGATACCACGAATGATCCAAAGAGGCAGATTCTACAATAGGATTTTGATGCTCATTCACGGACTTTCTGATCTAGCTGTGAGAACGTCATTGTTGATGGGCATAGGATTGTCAGCCTCTGAAATGTGGCAACACTAAATATTTAGATTATTCTCCAGTGGGATGCCAGTGGAAGGAAATGCTCTAGGGAGAGGGAGGCAGCACCCAGCCTGGAGCTTTCTTTGTGGGAAATTATTTCTTTTTAAAAAATTTTTAGGGTCTTACTCTTTCACCCAGCCTGGAGTAGAATGGCATGGTAATAGTTCATTGCAGCCTCAAACTCCTGGGTTCAAGCAATCCTCCTATCTCAGCCTTCCAAATAGCTAGAACTACAGGCTTGTACCACCACACTCAGATAACTTTTAAATTTTTTGTAGAGATGGGAGTCTCGCTACATTGCCCGAGCTGGTTTCAAACTCCTGGGCTCAAGTGATCCTCCATTCTCAGCCTCCCAAAGTATTAGGATTTCAGGCGTAAGCCACAACATCTGCCCTGTGGGAAGCTTTTTGATAACAGATTCAAATGCCTTAAAACATATAGGACATTTACATTATACATTTCTTCTTAAGTCAGTTCTTATTGTTTCTTCTTGTGAAGTTTTGACACATTATATTTTAAGAATTTATAATTTCATTGATGGTTAAGATTTATTAGCCTTCATTCATGATATTCCTTTTCATTTCATGACTTCAGTATCTCAGTGAAGTCACTTCTTTTATTTTTAACATTGGTAATTTTTAATTTCTCTCCTTTTTCTTTTTCTGTCTAGCTAGAAATTTAACTTTTTTTAAAACTTTCAAAACATTGGTTGCCTTTTTAATTTTCTTTCTTGTTTACTTTCTATTTCATAGATTCAGGCTGTTTGTTTTTCCATTACTTTGGGTTTCATTTATTCTTTTTCCAGCTTTTCAAGGTGGCAGTTAAAGTCATGGGTTTCACACCACACTGGGATTCTGTTATAAGCCTCTGGAGAGCTCTGAGCAGGACACAGTATGCCCTGGTGTCTATTTTAACAGAAAAAAGCGCAGTGCCCGGACATCAGACGGTAAGAGTTAGACCTGGAGGGGAAGGCATGGGGCTTCTCCAGGGAAGGCTGGAGGTTTGGTCTTTGGACAGTAGTTTTTTCTGGCACCAATGTATGGAGGCAGAATGGGCCTGTCTGTCTTGGGGAGACCTCCCTGTCAGGAAGTGTGGAGCAGTGGGAGGCGTTAGAGACACAGACAGGGCTGTGGGTCAGCGTGGCAGGTGTGAGGGTTTGCCCCTGGGCATCAGGGATGAGAGTGTGGGATCACAGCACCACCCCCCACTGCCATGCCACCTCAGGGGAGGTGTGTGTCCTCTCATGGTTCCTTATCTGGAGAACTATGTTAAGGACCAAACCCTTCCAGTGGGGTTCCTTGGGGATTAAATGAAACCACTGAATAAAACTTTGAGCTGAGTGCTGGCAAGCCCTGAGTGCTCTACTGGCAGTTATTTACATTCAGGGCCCACGTTCTGGGACACTTCTGGACTCAGCACAGAAGGAAGTGGGAACACGGAGCACAAGCCCAGCCCCTGGGAACCTGGACAGCCCCGTCAGCAGAGAGAACATGTTTCTATGAGGAACCTCCCAATCCCACCAGGGAGACGGGGCCATCGTGGTTTGCCTTGTTGGTGGCATCTTCTCTTATCTTACAGGCATATCTCGGAGGAAACATTCACTCTTTGGCAAATATTTTTCAGCCCGTGGTGAAAACTCCGTGTGCAAGAAGAAACGGAGCAGGACGCAGCCTGTGCCTCATAGCGATTCTGCTTTTAAAGCTCTGCTTAACCTCTGTGAAGAGAAAGGTCCTTCAAAGCTATTTTTGAATCTAATTTTATATTAATCTTTTAATGCAATCCAATTCAATCATGAGTCTTACACCTGTCTTGCTGAATGTGTGAGCATCCATCACATTCTCCTCTTAGAAACATCCTGTGGTGAGTTTCAAGACTCATCCCCTCACGCTCTGAAAAGCTGAAGTCATTGGCCACTCCCCTGACCCCTGTTTACCAGGCCTGGAGCTGGTGGGTGCTGATGGGCACTCACTCCCAAACACTCACCAGCACTGCCCGCCAGAGGCAGCTGCTAGGGTGCAGCTACACTCATGAAGTTGAACAGGATGAATATTTTAGCCTGGGCCTCTGCACAAAGATGCTTAAAAGCTTTGGGGACATGGAATTTGGGAGTGTCTCAGGCAATAGCCATGAGTATCACTTGCTCCTGTCTCAGAAGCTAACACTGTGTGAATTGCCCTGTTTCCTTTATAGCAGTGGCTCTCAACTGGGCAGGGAGCAGTTTATGCTCCCTGGGAGATTTGGCAAGATCTGGAGACAGTTTTGTTTGTCACACCTGACGGAGGTGGTACTGGCACCTCCTGGATGGAGACCACGGACGCCGCTAAATATTCTGCAAAGCACAGGATGACCCCCACCCCGCCTAACCCCGAAACTCAGAATTACCTGGTTCAGAACGTCAGTAGTGCCAGGGATAGAGGAGAAATCCTGACTTACAGTTTTCAGTCATTTTATTTTTGAGTTGGAGTCTCGCTCTGTTGCCAGGCTGGAGTGCAGTGGCACAATCTCGGCTCACTGCAACCTCTGACTCCCTGGTTCAAGTGATTCTCCTGCCTCAGCCTCCTAAGTAGCTGGGATTACAGGTGTGCGCCACCACATCCAGCTAAGTTTTTTTTTGTGTGTGTTTTTAGTAGACATGGGGTTTCACTATGTTGGTCAGGATGGTCTCAATCTCCTGACCTTGCGATCTGCCCGCCTTGGCCTCCCAAAGTGCTGGGATTACAGGCATGAACCACCACACCTGGCCCAGTAAATTTTGACTGCACAAATTTAATTCTGAAAATGTCCGTCCTAATCGGCAACATTAGGGCACTGCAATCCCTTTATTAAGAAAATGTTCCTTGGTTCTTTTGATAACTAAAAATCCTACCCAGGAAAATTT
Source organism: Alouatta palliata (assembly GCA_004027835.1). NCBI lineage: Eukaryota > Metazoa > Chordata > Mammalia > Primates > Atelidae > Alouatta > Alouatta palliata. The sequence continues at coordinate 84,407 of PVKV010006763.1, forward strand.
CAGGTAAAGCCTAATTTAAGACTCACCTCCCTAGATGATGCAAGAATGACTCTTTCTGTTAAATTGCGTAGACTTCCATAGTAAGAAGATTTTCGGCAAATATATTCTGTGAGCTTAGTTTTGCCTGCTATGATGGTTAATTTTATGCGTCAACTTGACTGGGTCGGGGTGCCTGGATGTTTCTGGCTGAGATTAGCATCAGTGTCGGTAGACTGAGAAAAGCAGGTGCTCCCCACTGCATGAGTGTACCTCAGCCAATCCAGGCACGACCTGAACAGAACAGAAAGACAGACCCTCGCCGAGGTAAGAGGGGGCCCCTCCCACCTGACCACTTTGAGCTGGAACTTGAGTCATTTTCTGTCTTGGGACAGGAACCAAAGCCCCAGTGCTTCTCTGGTCTTGAGTGGATTTGCTCTTGGACTGGAACAAAACCATCCGCTGCCCTGGGTCTCAGCCTGCAGACTGTGAAGCATGAGGCTGGCCTGCCTTCATCATCGCACAGCCAATTCCTTATAATCAATCTCTTTCTCTACTGTTTTTTGTATACAAATATGCCTATGCACACATCCTGTTCTGTTTTTCTGGAGGATCCTATTCTGTAGGAAAAAGTATTGCTTTTTTTTTTTGGAGACAGAGTCTTACTCTGTCACCCAGGCTGGAGTGCGGTGGCACAATCACAGCTTACTGCAACCTCTGCCTCCTGAGTCCCAGCAATTCTTCTACCTCAGCTTCCAGGGTGCTGAGGTTACAGGCGTCTGCCACCAAGCCCAGCTAATTTTTTGTATTTTGGTAGGGACAGGGTTTCACCATGTTGCCCAGGCTGGTCTCGAACTCCTAATCTCATGATCTACCCACCTCGGCCTCCTAAAATGCTGGGATTACAGGTGTGAGCCACCGTGCCTGGCCATGTATTGCTTTTTAAATCCACATTAGTTTCTGCGCATGCTTCTTTTGTGTGTGTGTGTGTGTGTGTGTGTGTGTGTGCTTTGTCTGTGAGCACATGTAGACGGTGTGGTTTCTGGTTTTTGTGTGTTGTGAGCCGGGACTCCTTCTGTGGGAGCTCCAGTCACCCCCACTTGTGCCCCTTGTCCCATCAGCCTCCTTCTTCAGCCATCAGTCAAGGATCTATGCACTACTCTAGAAATGAAAAAACGTAAGCTACCTACACGCACAATTTAATCAGAAATGAATTTTATGCCCTCACTGTAATAGAAAGGTCACTTGGAAGGAAAGCAATTGATAATAAAATACTATTTTCAAATGGAAATGTTCTGGAACAACCCCACGGATGCGCTGTCAACGGCCAGCCAGCTCCGGGCGGTGAGTGCCTCACTCACAGAGCAGGGAGGGTGCCAACAGGCCCCTAGCAGTCCAGCCCACCACTGGCGTTGCTGCTATGATATCGTTTGGATAACCGTCCCTGCTCAGATCTGTTCAGCTGTGATCTGCAGTGCTGGAGGTAGGGCCTGGTGGCGGTGTTTGGGTTGTGGGGATGGGTCACTCACGGCTTGGTGCTGTCTTCCTAATAGTGAGCTTTCATAAGATCTGGTCATTTAAAAGAGTGTGGCACCTCCCACTCTCTCTCTCATGCTCCTGATCTCACTATTTGACATGCCCCCTCTGCCTTTTGTCATGATTAGAAGCTTCCTGAGGCCTCCCCAGAAGCTGATGCCAACAGCTTCCTGTGAAGCCTGCAAAACTGTGCACCAATTAAATTCATTTTTAAAACAGATTATCCACTCTCCGGCATTCCTTTACACCCATGCAAGAAGAGCCTAACGCACTGACAGAGAAGGCCGCTGAAATGGGGAGCAACGCCTGGTGAAGTCAGGCCTTTCCCCTTCAAAAAACAAATATTCACAGAGGTCAGTTTCTGGAAAAGCTGATGTGTGCTGCAGGTGCTCTGTGTTAACTGCAAACAGCCTAGGCTCCTAGGCTCAGAAAGTCAACAAGCTGCTTTTCTCTGGGAATCTCTGGCTGGACATGTAAACATCCATCAAGGAGGGTGAGCACAGGTCTCAACGGTGTAGCGTGGTTTAACGTTCCTGACTCCCACGCTCACTCCCTTGCCAATGCTAGAAGCACCCTCCAATCATCGTGACACCAAAGACAAAGTTCCCTGAGGGGCTGTGCGACCCCAGTGAAGAACACGGAGTGGGCAGCTGAGGTCACCCCAAGGTGGAAAGCTTGGGCTGCACTTCCTGCTGGGGCTGATAAAGCGAGGGTCTGGGAACGTGGGTCATTGCTGGTCACTTTGTCTCCATGCTTCGGAAGACTGGGAACCTGCATGTGTCATGATACCAAGCTGAGATTAAAAACTGCAGAGAGATGCAGAGAGGAGAAAATGCCATCCTCGCAGCACTGGGTCCGGGCGACCCTGCAGAGGCTCCCTCCTTAGATCCGACTGGAGGAGCTGATCGATGACCCCATTATGTCTAAGCTGATGCGAATTCAGTTTCTGTCACTGCAACCAAAGGAGGCAACCAGTAGCCAGCGGTACGATAAACCTTCTGCCAAAATAAATAAATAATAAATGGTAACTTATATCAGGATGTTCACATTTAGAGTGTAACACAAAAGCTTCCTCCCCCAACCTCTCACCGTACAAAGCTCTCTCATCATACACATCTCAAGTACAACTAGCTGGCCGCACTAAAATCTGCCCGCTTGATGTTGTCTAATGATTTGTAGTTATGCTTTCTTCAGGCCGTATTTTCTTCCTCAATATCCATTAGTATTTCTATTTATTTTCATAAAACCTTAACGAATCAATCTAGTGGTAGATATGACCCAGGATTAGTCAATCAGTTTTGAAGTCAGGAGAAATACCCATTTTATTCCAGAATCTATACTTCATCAGCAATTCCTTCAGAGAATGCATATGAATATTTTAATGCAGAGAGAATGACAGGAAGCAAAAGGCCCGTGGTAGCTGCCTTAGACTGAAAACATCATCGCGGCAATAAAATGGGCTGTGGAAGGGGGCGATAGCCATCCCCAGACAGAAAGGAGGCAGATTTCCTGCCGAGTGCTAACGAATGCCACCCCCCTCTCTGTTTGTGCCGTGTTTGCAGTTGTTTCCCAGAAAGATTATCCTAAATCCCCAATCCTCAATTGCATCTCTGCATCAGGAAAAGGTAAATTCATCTTTAAAGAAATTTAGCATTATCAGTTTAACCTTCCAGCATGATATGTGTGCAGAAGCCACATCTGTGCTCCCCAAAGAATCCTGTGTTCTTTCCAATAAGGTGATAATGAGAGGTCATGCCAAATGGTTACTGGAAAGCCGCAGGAGTGAACACCACATTCTCTAATCCTTCCACAAGAATCAGGGAAAAGATGAGGAGAATTTTCTCCAGGTTTCCTCTGCTGATAATTAACTGCTATGCAGAAAACCGGAGCCAAGTGAGCTTGGCTTTTTGTAAATATTGCTTTCAAATGAAATGCAACTTTCAAAAGCACTCGTGAGATATTGAAGATGTTAGTGTCTGCACATTGTATTGCATGTGAATTCGGAATCGTGAAAGAATAATGCAGTCGTACTGTTCTATTGTCCATATGCCACTGCGTCTTGAAACTGGATTGAGAAGAGCTGCTGTTTTTAAATGAAAATATCTAACATTTAAAAATCACAACAGCAAACCTCCTACATACAGAAGACATACCACAAACATGCCTGGCAGACACACAGTCTATTTTCAGCAACATAAATAGTACTTAGGAATCTGTGTGCATTGCTTAGTGATGGAAATACAGTGGGCATATTTTAATTCTGTAATCAATGTCTTCGCAGGAGAGGGTTTCTCGGTAAAGGGTAATTTTCTCTGTCTTCCAAGACCAGAATCCAAACACATCACTGGAACTCGGTAGAAATTGTCCACGTTCTCAACAAATTTGGGGACTTTCCCGGAAAAGTCTACATAAGCATATGCACCAGGTGCTTGATTTCTTTTCTAAAGGAAATTTTGAATGTGCCTCTTACAAGTAAGTTTACTTTAACAGTTCTCCTGATGGTTTTACACCTACCTGATCATGGCAAGTAGGTATAAAACTCCTGGCTGAATTCTCATTGCCATCAGGGTGCTTTTCACTGGGTTCAGCATGAGGCAGTTGCCTTTCCCAACACTCCCGCTTCTCCAGCATTGCATGATAACTAAAAATATTTGAAGCTTTTTATTGTATCTTGAATATGTCTGTTTAAAAAAATCAAGTCGCTGAGTGCATTTCTGGAATGAGAGAACCGTGGATTTTATTTTTTTTTCTTGTTACTGGCTTTCTGAAAGTGATTGTATCTGTAGAGAATCTGAGACGAGAGAAAAAACCCTTCCTTAGCCCTAAGTGAGAGCCTTTATGTCACCAAGTTTCACAGAATTTGCTGATGTTTCAGTTTGAGGCCAGTGTCTCAGCCTGGAGCTGCTAATTGGCTTCAGTCCTCACCTGGGAAGGAGACTTCAGTTACCAATACCCACTCTGGCCCTCCCATTAGCGAGACTTCCTCAAACTCTCCTCCTGAGAACATTTTTATTATGCAAATTGCTGCCTTTATTGAGGACCCTAGGATGATCTCCAGGGATGCTGAGAGCTGGCCTGAGGGGCAATGACTGATTTCCTCGGGAAGCTGGACTTTCACCCCAATGCTCTGGGAGGCAGGTGTTGGAAGCTGCACAGACAGTCCCTCCATGGCTGGGGTGAGGGCACCTGCTTGAGTCGCACACCTGGCTGTGGTTTCCACATGAAGGAGCCCGTCAGACTTTGTGGAAGTGAGCAACCTGGACAACTGTGCAGCGATGTCCAGTGAGAAAAACATCCTCAGAGGTCCCCAAATAAACTCAAAACCACACAGGGTTTGCTGAATATGAAAGACGGTTGGCCTGACAACCTCTTATTAGGTGAACCTTAAGAGACCAGACGCCTCTCTTCTTGAGTTGCAGATTTTTCTTTTTTTGAGAAAATAGAACGAGCCCTCTACCCTCTTCCTGCATACGCTTGCCTCTTCTAGAGGCCATCCTGGGTAACTCAGTTAGAAGACACTGAGGAACAAGGAAAGCGGGTTTGAGTTTCTGCTCTGCACACCCCAGCCTCGAGGCCCTGCTGCATTCCTAACTTCTGGAGTCCTCAGTTTGCTCATCTGAGAGGTGAAGATGACAAACGCTGCTCACTGTGGGGGCAACACCCGCAATTTCTGTGCTTGCTTCCGGTCCGTGTCCATCCACTTCTCTTTCTGACCTTGGTGCTCCTCACCTCTCTCCACTCACAGCCCACCTGTAGCCATGATGTGTCCAAATCAGAGTCAATGATAGGCTGAGCTCCTGGATCCAGCTGAGCCTAAAGCCAGTCGTCCTGCATTTTCCTACCTGTCAAAGTCACCAACTCCCTGTGCTATGCCAAAGTGAATTTGGAGTTTGTGTCTCATCATCTGCAGCTTTAAAGAACTGGCGAATCCAAAGGTTCTCAGACTTGAAGATGCCCCAGGGTCACCTGGAGGCCTTGCCCAAGTACGGACTGCAGGGCCCCATATCCAGTGTTTCTGATTTAGCAGATCTGGGCAGGGAAGGCTGTGAGTGGGCCCTTCTAACAAGCCCTTAGGTGATGCTAATACTGCTGGTCTGAGGACCACACTTTGAGGAGCACTGCATCACTTCAGCCTGTGCTCTGTGGCTGTGGTGAGCATTCCGTGAGCCAGTGTAAAAGATACCTGTGGTCTATAACAAATCGTCACAAATATAGCAACTTAAAACAGCAAGCACTGATGATCTCAGGATACATTTTCATGGTCAAGTGTGGGGATTCAGCTGGTGGCGGAGGTGTCTTTCAGGCTGCGTTCCTCTCTGATTTCTCTTCTCAGCTCATGTGGCTATTGGCTGGAATTCAGTTCTTTGCAGCTGTAGTCTCTGTATTCTTGCTGGCTGTCAGCCAGCAACTATTCTCAGGTTTTAGGGGTGCCAGCTCTCATAGATTCTCTGATGATGTGGATGCTTCTTCAAGGCCAGCTGGGTTTTCTCCCAGTGTGGTCTGTGAAGACGATGTCTCTGTGCAGTGCTATGTAGCTAGGAGAGACATCCCAATGCCTGTGTTGTGTTCTGTTGGCTGGAAGCAACTCGGAGGCCCTGCTTATGCAACAGGGTCAAGGTCAGGAGATTGCACAAGGGTCGGACTCACTGGGGCCCACCTGCGGACTCTACTTTCCCCAGAGAGCACATGTAAATTCCTTCATGCACTCTCTGGGTCATGTGATAATGTCAAGAAATAGTAGGTGCTATTAATTTGGATGGTGATAAAATGATTCTGAGGGTTTGATACCCAGGAAAGTGGGGAGCACAGAGGGTGGACGGGCAGCCTCATCTTCATGGGGGTGCCCCTGTGGTGTGGGTGTGAATGTCTCTGCCAGCAGACAAGGAATTGAAGCTTCCAGAGCAGAGCAGGTGACACCATCGATGGGAAGAGCAGAAGTGTGAGCGGAGTCAGCTGCCTAGACCAGTGACGGAATCCACGTGCTCAGAGCCGGAGGTGAGGCCAGGGTGCCCAGCGGCGCTGCAGTGCAAGGCAGTGTCACGAGGAGAATAAAACAAACGGCAAATTAATCAAATCATTCTTCAGTTGAGGCAAAGTGTGAAGGCTTGAGAAGAAAAACACATGAGGTGGAAAGAAAAGTTGAACACGAAGCAGTCTTCTATTGTTCCATTTCTATGTAAGCAAGACCCCAGAAATTATTAATCTTACAAGCTGGGAAAGTTTCTGGTCTCCTGAGTGGTTTCTGAAGTCAAAAGGAACTGAAGCAATGGACCCTTCTGTCTCTTCTCTGCCCTGCTTAGGCAGCAACTTACTAAAATACTGGGAATTTATTTCTCTTCTGGAGGAAAGGGTGGACTGAAGTGTGTCTCAAGGTGCAGGCTCCTCTGGGGGATACACTCGATTTTCAGATGTGCGATGTGCATTTGATGGACCCTGGCATTTGGATGTGGCTTCGTCAGAAGTTGCCGTTTTCCCAGGGAAGCTGGTTTATTTATGTTCACACTGGCAGATTAGAAAGTTCACTCATCTTCATTCTTGGTATTCTCAGTATTTCAAAACTGATTGGAGACTGTTTAAAGTGACCATGAATCTTGCTAATGAGCTGATGCAAGAAAACGCTTCAGAGTGAGTTGGTTTCAGGGCCTTAGAAAAGTTTTGTTGCCCTCCGGTCTCCTGAGAGCATTGAGATGTCCATCTGAATGTTATTCTTTTTTTTTTTTTTGAGATGGAGTCTCGCTCTGTTACCAAACTGGAGTGCAGCAGAATGATCCTGGCTCACTGCAACCTCCGCCTCCCAGGTTCAAGCTATTCTCCTGCCTCAGCTTCCCAAGTATCTGGGACTACGGGGGCGCACCACCACTCCTGGCTAATTTTTGTATTAAAAAATATAATACTAAAAAGTAGAGATGGGGTTTCACCATGTTGGTCAGGATGGTCTTGATCTCTTGACTTTGTGATCTGCCCGCCTCGACCTCCCAAAGTGCTGGGATTACAGGCTTGAGCCACCATGCCTGGCCTTGATGTTATTCTTATTCAGTGTTGGGGGTGGATGAATGTGCAATGATGATGATGTCCCACGTGTCTGAACCTGTCGTTGCACCCATCTATCCCCTTCATCTCTTCCATCATCTATATGACTTTTCACCCCATAAAACACTGTGTTACTATATAACAGTCTTAAGAATTTTCTCCTTGGTGGGGAGGTTTATCCTTTTAACTAATGCTATTCAAAAATTGCCACTTCTTGGTAAAAGGCTGTGCTCTTCTCAACAAATTCACACCCAACAATGCTGTGAATTTGCTTAAACTGTTCAATCCTATAAGTACAGGGTTTTTGCTTCTTTGGTATGCATTGTATTTCCCTTCAAAATACTCAGTGCCATCTGTATCTACATATTCATTTCCGTAACCCAATAAGGACAGTGAATAAATGCATTCCATTTTGATATCATGGTGGTTAATTAAAGTAATAGAATTCCAGGAATAGAACATATCTGTTTAAGGACCCTCTAGTCCAAGGTCCATGTAGTTGATTTTTTATTTTCTCCACAACATCCTCAATGAGAAGGAAGGGCTAAGAGCATGGATGTTGGTTTCAGGAGGACCTGGGGTTGATCTGAGGAAAGGTGCTTTGCTTCTCTGGGATGCCTGCATTTGTTAGGTGGAGTTGGAAGGGGTCCTTTTCTCCCAGGGAACATGGATGGTGGGTGCCGTCACACTATGGGAACCTCACATGGATCTGGGGAGGGCCTCCTTGATTTACCATGCCATACACTGCTGGATGCCTTCCTGTGGCCATTGCCACTCCCCTTCCCAGCTCAGAAAACCCTACTCTGCTTCCAGCAGCTACCTGCTGAGAGAAGCTGGGCACTTGATGAACCATGCATGCCATTCCCACCTTGATATCATTCTCACTTGCTACAGGAAGGGCTCATGGTGAGCGTAGAACCATTTCTGGCCAATGATACGTGAGGGGAAGACTGCTGTGGAGGTTCAGAAGGAGTCTACTCCCCGATTGAAAGAGGGAAGGAGAAACTGCTCCTTTGTTCTTCCTGTCTTCAATTTGGTTATCAGTGCATGGGACACTCAAAGCTGTGCAAACAGAGTGCAGAAAACCCCAGGCCTAACCAGCAACACAGGGAAGATGGCAGAGCAGAAGTAGAGGAAGAACATGGGTCCTCAGTGGACCACTGCTTCAGGCCCAAGCTCCTCTCCCTCCAAACGTCTTGTTATGTGAGATAATTACATATCTTTGAGTTTGATGCATCCTTAGCTGGTGATTCCTTTTCTTGCAGATGAATCTATCCTAACAGACAGAATAACACAACCAAGCTCTTTGTTTTCTAGCAAGCAGTCCTCCTTGGCATTCTTCCTTCCATCTCCTGGAAATACTTCTAGGTTTAGAGCCTTAGAGATATGACTGAGGTCCCTTTAGAGCTGGGCCCTCTTCATCCTCAACAACCATAATCCAAGAGGGTGAAAGAGAGATCCTGAGGTGAGAGAGGAAATTAGGGAAACGTGGCTTTCCAGCTTCCCTGGGCATTTCCTTTTCCCTTTTGCACTCTCTGCATTTTTTTTTTAAATGTTTGTCTTGGTTCTTAATGAAGTCCTTACTTGGGAAAACTGCCTAGAAACTTCAGTTGAAAACTTGACCCTGGAAACTTCCTTAATGGGAAGTAATGTAATTAATAACTCGGCTTATAAATGCTAATAATTAAATTCTAAATAAAATTTTTTGAGACTCAGGAGAAAAGGTTAATGTTTCGTTTTCCTGGAAAGACTGAATGCACATTCTCTTCTGAAGAGCAGGACGCTCAAGGTTATGAGCCCAGGGACCAGCACACTAGGGTGCTTAATAAATGTTCAGTGATTTAATCAGTATTAAGGTAGACACATTTTTAAAATCTGGGGGGCAATGAATACAAAAAGGAACCAGGTGGAAGACCTTGGGGTTTCCTGACTTGGACCTGGGGGAGGTGGCATGAGGGCTTTCAGAATGACTTTTCCAATAGGCACCCATTATTTTGGTACAGGAGAGCCTCAGAAATGAGGAAGAGCTGGAGCTAAGTCAAGGTGATGATGAGAGTCTGTAGGACCATGGAGAGCAACAAGTGGGCTATAGCAGGTTGATCCTGATTCTCTCTGCCAGAGATGGAGAGTTAAGGTTAACTAGGTCAAGAAGAAGCTATGGTATTACCTCCTGACAGTAGTTCCCAAAGTGTACCCCCTGGAGCTCCGGGGAACCTCTAGGGTACCCTCTTCCAAAGGGTCCATAAAGTCAAAACTATTTCCACAATCGTACTAAGGCATTATCTGGCTGTTCAACTGGCATTAACGCTGACATGAACACTGATGGTGCAAATGTTCCCGGACAGTGAACATAATGTCCAGTGACACTAACACTGATGGCGCAAATACAACTGGGGCAAAGGCACTGGCACCATTGCATGGACCAAGGCCGTGGCACTGAACAGCGTGGGCAGTCACTGCATCCTTCATCACCATGCACTTCAGGAAAATAATGCAGATCCCATTTAAGAACTGACTTGCAGAAACAGTAAAATGTATTAATTTTATTAATTCTTGACCTTTGGGTGCTCTGAGCAAACACTTTGTGTGATGACGTGGGAGACAGGCCTGAAGGTCTTCTGTGACTTACCAGGACCCGATGGCTGCCCCAAGGAAAAACTCGGTGCACTCATTTGAGCTGAGCAAGGAACTGCTCTGTTTTTCAAGAAACAGCAGTTTTACTTGTAAGAGGGACTGACAGATAAACTACAGTTATTCAGACTTGAGTATTTTACAAATCTTTGCCAGAATAAATTAAGTCCAATCTCCTGTGCAGAAGAATTCCAAATAATGCATGTAGGTGCTCCAGACTCAAAGAGGGGGACAGAAAAGAGAGACCTTATTAGGGAGAAAGCTGACGAAAGCTCCTTGAGGCTGGCAGGTGATCAAGGTCAACATCAAGAGTTGATATGAGGTGGCGAACATCTGTGGTCTTCCTCCCCAAAGCCCATAACCTCAGTCTAATCACAAGAAGGAAAATCAGACCAATCTCAACTGAATGACATTCTACAAAATACCTGATCATTTGAACCAGTTGATATGGATGGCTGTGTCCCCACCCAAATCTCATCTTGCACTGTAGTTCCCATAACTCCCACATATCATAGGAAGGACCTGGTGGGAGGTGATTAGGTCATGGGGATGGTTCCCTCATGCTGTTCTCATGGTAGTGAGTGAGTTATCATGAGATCTGATGGTTTTATAAGGGGCTTTTCCTCCTTTTGCTGGGCATTTCTCTCTCCTGCCACCCTGTGAAGAGGTGCCTTCCACCATGATTGCAAGTTTCCTGAGACCTCCCCAGCCATGCTGAACTAGTAATTAAACCTCTTTCCTTTATAAATTACCCAGGCTTGGGTATGTCTTTATTAGCAGCATGAGAACAGACTAATACACCAGTACTCCTCAAAACTGCTAGGGTCATTAAAAATACAGCAAGTCTAAGAAACTGTCACCACCAAGACGAGCTTAAGGAGACATGATGGATAAATGCACTGCGGTATCCTGGATGAAACTCTGGGGCAGAAAAAAAAAACAGTAGGTAAAAACAAAGGACATCTGAATAAACTATGAGCTTAATTTAATAACAGTGTATCAGTATTCATGCCAGTGGATACTGAATACGGGGTGCATGGGGACTGTCTGCATTCTCTTCACAACTTTTCTGTAAATCTAAAACTCTGATAAAATAAAAAGTGTATTTAAAAATATAAACGAAGTGAGCCTGTCACTTCGAGGAAAATAACGAATAGTATTTGTTGCCAGTGATACAATTTGAGCTTCTAAGTTCAAATTGAAATTTTGAAAAGCTTGTACCTACACTGACAGGCTTAGCAGCACCCCCAAACTTCAAGCCTTTTCTAATGAGATCTGATGATATTAGCAAATGGGATTTTTTGATATTGCATTATGGAAAATCTACATAACGTAGTGAACTTTTGTTTTCCGTCTGACCAGCATGATGTCACCAAATTACGCATTGGTAAAAGATTCTCTTGCAGCTCAAGATAGGCCAGTGGATTTTCACTTAGTGAAACATGAAAAGGTAATTGGTGTAACTTCAGACTTTCATTGCATGTAACCTTTAAAAAAATGATGGCTGCTAAGTTTTGGTATAGTATCAAAAAAGAATGTCCACAATAAACTGAAGAGGTCTGAAAAGACTGTTGAAATCCATCTCCTTGCCAACTGCATATCTGAATGAGACTGGACTTCTTCATCCATTTCTACCCAACAACATATCACAGCAAACTGAACACAGAAACAGTTCCAAGAACCCAGCATTCTTGGATGGTGAGATTTCTCTAATAAGCTGTGTTCTCTTCTCTCTTCCTAGTAAACTTCGGGATAGATTTAGGATCAAGTCACACCTTCTTCATAATAGTTTCCATGCTATTGAAATTGCCCATTTATGTTTCTGTCTTCAATGCAGTGAGATGATTAGTATTTCTGGTTCTGGAATAGGATCACTAGAGTTTTATTTTGTGCTATGCAGTAATGAGGTCTGGGTTGCTGTTCAAGTTAATTCGACTTTCTAAGCCTCAATTTCCTTATTTTTAAAAAGCACATGGTAACAGGGTGGGTAACAAAGTCCTATCTTAAGTTTTATATGAGATAAAGCCCCAAAACTATGTATTTCCATACACATATTGCATATACAGTATAGGAATATGAATGCATATGTTTATTTTACGTACCTACTTATATATGTGTTTATGTACATATATCATGTGTTTACATTGATCTGACTGTTATTAGCACTTGTGCACCGTTTCCCTGTGAGGTCTGGTAGGTGGAGTCTTATCTTAGGTGTCTGGTACACAGCTTGGCCCAAAATGAGTCTTCAGTGCATTTGAACACGTGTATGCACCTGTGATGGCATCATCACAATCAAAGGACAAAAAACATATACATCACCTCTAAACATTTCTGTGTGTTCCTGTGTGGGTTTTTTGTTTTGTTTTGTTTTGTTTTTTGCAAAAAAAACCCTTAATGTGAGATCTGGCCCCTTAGAATATTCTGAAGCACACAATTCAATGCTGGTAATGCTAGCTACTATGTGGTTCAGCAGATCTCTGGAACTTATTCACCACTTCCCACCCCCAACTGGAACTTACTCACCTCCCCTAACGGGAACTTATTCACCTCCTCTAACTGGAAGTTGATGCGTACTTCCCCATTTCCCTACCACCAGACCCTAACAACATAAATGAACATGGAAGACACTGCACTAAGTGAAATAAGCCAGACCCTGCAGGATTCCACTCTCATGAGGGAGGTATGATAGCACAACTCCTAGACATGGGAATTAGAGGGTGACTTGCCTGTACTTTCTGCGGTCACTGCAAACTGCCCCAGCCTTGCCATAACATGGGCAGAGCTGTGCAGGAGAAAGCCACCTCTGGGCAAAGTGGCTGTGGAGGGGGAGCAGGACAGAGAGAGGAGACAGAAGCCTGGGTGATTTTGTGCAGGGCAGGGCACATCCAGGGCTGTGGCCTCCTGATTTTGCTCTCATTGCGGGCTGTCAACCTCACTACAGGGTGGTGTGAAAAAGCAACACTCACTGCTCCCCGGGCTGGCCAGGAGCTGTAGACACAGGTGTGCATGCATTCCTGTGTGCCTGTGCACATGTGGGATGCTGTGTGTATGGAGGTGTGTGTGTCTGCATCAGCTCACTTGGGATTGCCCTCATAGCTGTGATATTCTGCAGAGAGCATGAAAGCAGCGTCTGACCCAGAGCTTACCACCCACACTACCTAGACTTACTACAATCATTTCACGAGCCTGGACTGAATTTACTCACAAGCAAATAAAGAGATTGGACCTATAACTTCTGATAAAACTAACAGCTCGGGAATGTCAAGATTACGTGTGTGTTCAAGTCTGGACCTACGGAAGGAGAGACGTTATTTGAAAAGACCATCGCAGTTGAAGGAGGGGACCGTTGCAACTGGGCTCCCTCTGACCCTGAGATCTGCAGGCTTCTCAAATGCCTGGTCGAAAAGGGCTTTTCCATTATAGACAGGAACAACAAAGCTCATGGAGTGTGCTCTTTGTGTTAGGGCAGGGGCTGTGTGCTCTGTCCGGCAGAGGGTGGGTCGGAGTCCAGGGTCCTGTGGGGAAGACAGACTCTTAACTACAGCGTAGTTGAGTCAGTGAGTGAGCACTTTGTTCCGATTGACCAGTGGGAACAACAGTTCAGCTAATCTTTTATGAGACAAAGAATGGGAATGTGGAGGTTCTGTGTCTGATCGGGTCATGGATACCAGGCAGCACCTCTAAGCCCTAAGTAAGTCATGTTGCAGGGAGCCATTTCCTGCTGCACCAGGGGGGCAGGGATTTCTTTACTTTTTTTTTTAATTGGGGGCCTAGACAGTGGGGAGCCAAGATAGGAGGAGGAGGGTAGGAGGGGGAAGGGGTAACGGGAGGAAAGAGAAAGGAGAGATAGGCTGTTGTAAGGATCTGGTTACTCTCTGCTTGCAAGTTCACCTTTGGGGATTAAAGCAAATCATTTGAGCTTCCTGAATCATTTTCCTGATGTATAAAAAGAATAGACCCTGCTTACAGATGACTTGAGCTGATAATTAGCAGAAACCACTGGACATTTTACTGTATGTATGTAGTAATGTCTTACGGGGACCGGGGATTTCTTTGGCTGTTACTGTTTCCCAAGAGCTCCAGTAAAGACTAACTTGGTTGTCTCAAAGTCAAACTCCTCTCTCAGCTCTGTCCTATAGAGATTTCTGGAGAGGTGACCTGCCACCTGTCCTGAGCTCTGAAAATCCCTAATGAGAACGAACGAGGCATTGCCATTCAGGACTTCACTTAGCTGTCAGTTCTGGACAATTCTACCACAGGGTCCCGGCCACGGGAAGGAATAGCTTCTTTCAAGTTACAGCAAGTTTAGAGTTGGGCAGCCTCTGGCCAGGAATGTTGGGTCAATGAACAAGGTCCTTCCACCGTCCTGCTTCTCCTTCCTGGTCCATTTCATCCGCATGGCCACATCATCATGGCATGGCAGGCAGGAGAAGGTGTTGTCATTTTATTCACGACCGGACTGTCTTCCCACAAACTTCTGAACCAAACTTATTGGCCAGAATGATGTCATATGGTCTCTTGGTTTCTTGAACGCCAAATATAGCATAAAAGTGTCCCACGTCATTGAGAAATGTCTTGAATGTTGAAGCCCTTTCTTTAAAATCCTAGTGAATTTACTCTGCAAATCTGTATTTGTCTTAATATGAAAATAATATGCTAACTACTTACTTAGGAATAAAATAAGCTTCCCTCCACTTCCCTCCCCTCTCACTGAACTAAAATTTGGCCTTACCCGTTTGATGGCCTTGAGTACAATTTGGCTCAAGCCAAGCCCCCTGGGAGAAGCCCTTTTGTGGACCCTCCCAAGATGTGAGAGATAACGATCATTTTCTGAACTCTTATTGAATTAGATTTTGTAGTGTTGAAAGCCTGGAACTGGGAGACCTGAATTTAGAAACACTGTGGATTTTCAGTCCAGAACAAATGCACACTGGGAGAAAATAGGTTAAAATAAAGTCATAGCTAAAACTGCCCTAAAATAGATATTGATTATTGCTTCAGACATCAAATATTAACAAAATTGCTAGAAATCTCAGGATTTTCAAAAACAAAACTTGTGATTGAAATGCACACCTCTCAGCCTCACGTCCCTGCAGGCTGGAGAAACGGCTCGGGTTTGAGGTGTAGCTGAGGCTCTGCTGTCTTGCTGGTGTGCGTGAGGCTTATTCTCTGTTGTATGAAGGTGACACAGCTGGCCCTGTGATTTCTGAGTGGTGGGGACAGCATTGCTCTGACGCTGCTGGAGCAGCTCTGCTCTGTGCATCTTCAGGTACTCACTGAGTCAGCCATGGCTGAGCCCCTCCTGTGCCTCAGACACCCGCCTAGGAGCTGGGCATAGGAGGCCCGCTTGAGAGACGTAGCCCCTGTCTTCATACACGTTAAGTGAGGTAATGAGGAAATAAACACATATACGAGTTAATTTCAGAGAGTGATAAACGCTGAGAATCAAACGAATCCAGGTGATCAGAGCATCAGAGTGACCCTGGGGTCGCCTCAGCAGGGGTGGTCGGGGGGGGACTTCTCTAAGTAAAGATTTAAACTGGATCCATCCCTCGTAAGGGAAAGGGGATTTCATTTCAGAAAGAGATGGCAGCAAGTGCCAACGTCCTGAGGCCACCGAGGACAAGGTGTGTCGAGCAAGTTCTGTGATTGTGACAGGGCAGAGGGAACAAGGAGAGAATTAGGAGAGGTCATTCCTGAGAAGGGCTGTGGCCCCACAGGGCTCGGCCGGCTGCAGGGATGAGTCTGAGCTTCATTTTCAAGACATACATCTGTCCCTCCATGAAACTTTTATCCGTTAGCCCGACTTCTAACCTCTGAAGTCAATAAGCCACTCTCTCCACATTGCAGCTCTTCATGTAAATGAACACCCGTCCTGGCTGCTGGGTTCCTTTACTCTGGCCTTGTCGTTCTCAGTCCTTTCAATATTTTCTGCTAGTGTTTTGAGCTTCTCACTGCCCTGGTCACTCCCATCTGGAGACCCTGAACTGGTAACCATGGTTATGACTCCAGCCACTGAACCAAAAGGAGCTAATGGGATACGTGCCACCCTCCCCGCCCCTCCCCAGCCACCCCCAGATCCATCATGCATCATGTACATATATTAATCTGAACTCTTCTAAAGACTTTCATTTGTTACATTCAAACCTACACTTATAGGCAGGGACTCCAGAGGATGCCGAGAGCCCGAGGCTTTGTGCATGCTGAACATTCAGATTTTCCCAGTTAGTTTCATTCTTTGTACTTCTACTCAATTCGAATAGAACAAAAACTTGTACAGAAAAATCACTGTGATAAAAAAGAGAGTGAAGAAAAACAATCTGTGTGTGCAAAACACCGAGAGCTCTGCTGTAGTGTAATTTCCATCTGGGAAAGGTTCAGGGAAGATCCCACTTTATCCAAACTAGGTCAATCTTTGCTTTGCTCTTTCTTGCCGAACCAGCCGCCTGCTTGCTTTTGGCTTCTCTTGGTGTCTGTAATGAGAAATGTGTCCCAGCGTAATTACAGAGATGAAAGCTCAGTGAGCTCAGGCAGGGAGAGCTCACCTTAGAAATCGCCACATCGCTCAGGGGCTGCCCTTGCCACTCAGCCCCAGCTGCTCGGTCGAACTGGAGATATGGAAAGAGGTCCTGGCAACCCGCCTGGAGTATCTCTGTTAAGCCAAGGATGGCCTTTTCCCCATCAAGCTGAGGTTCTTTGCATGATATAAAAGGAATTTGCCTCATTGTGAGAACTAGCATCAGCACCAGGCTGGGAGGCATTTTACCTGGAAGACAGAAGTCCTAGGAGAGAAGCGTCTGCCTCCAACTGGCTCAGTCATCAACCCAGCCACCTGTGTCTACATCAGCCTATACCCTCCTTCATCTATTAATTCAGTCAGCCACCCACCCATCACACCCATCCACCCAACCTCCACTCGTCATCCACTTACCCATCCATCCATCCACCCATTCATCCACACATGCATACACTCATACACCCATTTATTCATCCATTTACACATTCACCCATTCATGTATTTATCCATCCAGCCAAATATCCATACATCCTTCCTTTCTCCCTCCCTCCCTTTCCTTTCTCCCCTCCTTCCTTCCTTTCCTTCCTTCCTTCCTTCCTTCCTTCCTTCCTTCCTTCCTTCCTTCCTTCCTTCCTTCCCACCTCCCTCCCTCTCTCCCCCCTCTTCCTCCTGCTCTCCCTCTCTTCCCCCTTCCTTCCTTTCCCCTTTCCTTTCCTTTCCTTTCCTTTCCTTTCCTTTCCTTTCCTTTCCTTTCCTTTCCTTTCCTTTCCTTTCCTTTCCTTTCCTTTCCTTTCTTTCCTTTCCTTTCCTTTCTTTTCTCTTCCTTTTCTTTCCTCCAGCCATCCAACATCTATGCTTTCTATGTCTCAGGCATGTTCTGGGCACTGGGGGGTCAGTGATGAACTCAGCTATGAAAATCTCA
>PVKV010006764.1:0-37106 GCA_004027835.1 Alouatta palliata
AACCTCCGCCTC
This sequence comes from Alouatta palliata, assembly GCA_004027835.1. Lineage (NCBI taxonomy): Eukaryota > Metazoa > Chordata > Mammalia > Primates > Atelidae > Alouatta > Alouatta palliata. The sequence continues at coordinate 13 of PVKV010006764.1, forward strand.
CTGGGTTCAAGCAATTCTCCTGCCTCAGCCTCCCGAGCAGCTGGGACTACAGGCACGTGCCACCATGCCTAGCTAATTTTTGTATTTTTAGTAGAGACGGGGTTTCACCATGTTGACCAGGATGGTCTCGATCTCTTGACCTCGTGATCCACCCGCCTCGGCCTCCCAAAGTGCTGGGATTACAGGCATGAGCCACCGCGCCCGGCCATGTGTTTTTTTGTTTACTAGCAAGTAGGAATTGCAAAGCTCAGTGCACACTGGCTGGCAGAAAAATAGTACTCAACATTTACTGGTTGAATGAATAAAGGCAGATGTATGTTTCTGAATATTTTATTAGAGCAAAATAAGATATTTGCATGAGATGCTTCTTAAGTCATCTCAAGTAGTTCCCCTTCAGTTCTTAACATGCACTCTCAAAATCCACACACCTATCCCAATCCAGTACTCATAGCTTCATAGTCATCCAATAAAGTACAAAATAAAAATTTAAAAATCATCTGGCAAAGAAGGGAGACAGGGTAAGAGAGAGTGACATTTCAACACATTACTAAAATTTTAAAACTTTTATTTACACTTCCCTTTCTCTCAGTTTCCCAGGTTATACGAACATTACAGCCATAGAAAGAGGTTATCACCGCTTGCAAATTCCAGTTTACAGGTAACTTGGTCAAGGGAAAAACATGGGCCAACAAAATAAGATCTTGGCTCTGCCATAAGCTATTGCTCTCTTCTTCTGTCTCTTTCCCCCTTCTCTTAATGTTAGCTGCCTATCACAGAGAGGGATCATCAAGACTGTGTGGGCACGCTGGCTGAATCGACAGGGTGGTTTCCAGTGTCCTGTGAAGAACCAGCAAGGATGCTTTTTATAATTCCAACTATTGGCTTCAAACCACTGAGGTAACATGGGTAAAGACACCATGCCACCCTAGTCAGTGACATGTACTCCACTTTCCAGGAAGGCCTGGGCCAAATGACCAAGCTTTGCAAAAGAAACCTGGGAATAATACTGGGAAAAGCAGACTCTGAGTTGGCTCGAGTCTCCTCGTGCATAGGATTCACTCATCCATGCAGATGGCAACGAGGCAGGACACTCAGAAAGCTGTAAGATCAAGGTACTACTCTTATTTGCAACTTTCATTCAACCTCCCCTCAAATGCTCCAAAAGAACAGAGTTTTGGGTATTGCTTCATTAAGAACGCAGTAACTGCAGTTTAAAAGCCACTGCATTCTTTAAGGTCAATTTATCATAACTTGTCCTACCAGAAAGAATCACAGTTTAAGGCCATTTATCATGTACACTATGCAGTAAACAAAACCTGATCCACAGCTCCCCCACCAAGCCACTCCCAAGGTGGACTGTGAATGTGACACTTCCAGACTCAACAGAGACTAGAAAAAACATTTTTATTAGGGGCTTAAACTAGCCCCTTCGGTTTCGTCCCTAGAAAAGAGCTGCCTGGAAAACAGAAGTCATTGGAAACGACAAAAGGAACAGCAGCATTTTCTATACAATTAAAAGCAAAGGGATCATTGGCTAGTGCTAGCATTTCTTCTGTGTGATCGCGGAGGCCAGCCCTCTGGCTCTCTGGCTGGGCACATGGCAATGGCTAGGGGCCTGGGCACACTATTTTTTTTGTGTGAGATGAGGCTTCCTCTGTCGCCAAGGCTGGACTGCAGTGGCACAATCTTGGTTCACTGCATCCGCCTCCTGGTTTCAAGCAATTCCTGTGCCTCAGCTTCCCGACGTAGCTGGGATTACAGGCATGCGCCAACATGCCCGGCTAATTTCTGTAATTTTAGTAGAGACAGGGTTTTGTCATGTTGGCCAGACTGTTCTAAAACTCCTGGCCTCAAGCAATCTGCCCGCCTCCCAAAGTGTTGGGATTATAGGCGTGAGCCACTGCACCCCGCCATGGGCACACATTTCATGTGGATACAGTTGAGGAGAGAAAAGGACATGCATTTCTCCACATGGAAGGCATTTTTTTAAACCGGTTTAATGGATTAAGATGCCTGCTGGGCACTGAGCATTCACATGAAGCAAGAAGCAGCGTATCTGTGGGTTCTGAGACTGAAAATTAAAAAAAAAAAAAAACAACTCTGTAAATTCTTGGCTTAGTAGCCAAAAATAATCTTTGCTTTTTATACGTCTCCCATTCCCAACCCCTTTGGGCTCAGCTGATTTAACAATATCTTTTTTTCTGAGATGGGGTCTTGCTATGTTGCCCAGGCTAGGCTCAAATTCCTGGGCTCAAGAAGGCCTCCTGCCTCAGCCTCTCAAGTAGCTGGGATTACAGGTGTGCATCCATATCTGGGTCCTAACAATTTTCTTTCCCTCTTCTTGAGACAGAGTCTCACTCTGTCACCCAGGCTGGATTGCAGTGGTACAATCATGGCTCACTGCAGCCTTGACCTCCCAGGCTCAAGTGATTCTCCCGCATAGATGGAACTAACTATAGGAAGGCAACAGCATGCCCGGTTAATTTAGAAAATTTTTTTGTAGAGACAGGGTCTATCTTGCCCTGGCTGTCTTAACAGTTCATAATCTTCATGAATGTGGACATTTAGAAGGAAAACCACTACTCTCACCTCTTTTTCTAAGCACACAGTTATAGCAAGTAGAGATTAAAACTCATTGGCTTACCTAGAACACTAAGAGAGGAAAGATACCTGGCAGGTCATAGCAATGGTTCATACAAGAGAACAACTGCCCCTAACCCTACAAATTCTTGAAAGTCTAAGAACTACCCACATTGTTTCTTCATAGCCTACAGCATGACCAGCAGTTCTGCACTGTTGCCCAATCCCGGATCACTAGGAACCAGAAATCCTTCTCAGTTTGGAAAAAGGCGAAAAACAGAAAAGTAGTGGTAAATGTCATCACTTTTTTCCTCCCTGAGAAATCAGGAAATCTCTCCATGTAAGCCACTCATCACCCTGGTTTTCACCAATAAGAAGGAAGCAAACTGTATTACACATTAGAAAATTCAGCTAGGTTGGCCAGGCGCGGTGGCTCACGCCTGTAATCCCAGCACTTTGGGAGGCCAAGGCGGGCGGATCACCTGAGGTTGGGAGTTCGAGCCCAGCCTGACCAACATGGAGAAACCCTGTCTCTACAAAAATAATAGTAAAACAAAAAAGAAAAAGAAAATTCGGCTAGGCTGAACTAGTTGAGAAGTTTAGATGAAGGCTCCTTTAGGTAATGAAGAAATTGAAGAAAAAAATGTTTTAAAAGCCAAAAGAGCTAGCTTAAGTCCCTAATGAAAAGCCTCCTCCTGAAATGTAAGGCTAAGTGTACAAACAGAAGCAAGACGTCTGATATGCTGATATTCAAAGCCCAGCACCACCATATATTGGTTTTCTCTAGAGTTGGAGTTTTAAAATCAAGAACTTGAAGGTACAGAAAGGAAGACAGGCCAAGTAAAGGAGGAAGGCATTATAGGGACAAATCATTGGAAGTATGTTCAACTCCTTGGTCCCTGAAGGGGCATGACACATAGAACCCTTAGGGGTTATGTGGGATGCTTCTGTTTACCTTGCATGACTACAGAAGCAAGAATCCTGTTTGAAAATCCTCACCGTATCTTGAACGTTTAAGATAGTGACTAAAGCACTGCGATGGCTGGATTCTTCAAACAAATAAGCAGTACTTTCAGAGTTCTGGAGACTAGAAGCTTTTTTTTGTTGTTGAGACAGAGTCTCGCTCTTGTCACCCAGGCTGGAGTACAGTGGCATGATCTTGGCTCACTGCAACCTCCGCTTCCCAGGTTCAAGTGATTCTCCTGCCTCAGCCTCCTGAGTAGGTGGGATTACAGGCACCTGCCACTACACTGGCTATTTTTTTGTATTTTTAGTAGAAATGAGGTTTCACCATATTGGCCAGGCTGGTCTCGAACTTCTTACCTTGTGATCCACCTGCCTCAGTCTCTCAAAGTGCTGGGATTACAGGTGTGAGCCACCATGCTGGGCCAACAAGAAGCTTTTTTTAAGGTAAAGATTTCTTATCCAAAGCAAAGCAAAAAGTCTAAACAGTGCTATAAAGTTCATGCTCCTCCTTGGTTAAAGCTTTAAAAAAAAGATGCGAGGAGAAACTGCCACTGCCACTTGGTCCCCTCTTCCTAGATGCTTTTGATGTCTCCTAGCTAAAAATTTCCTGGTTTCTGATGTGAGCTGCTGAAAGAGGTCTTATAAACCTGAAATGGGTAACAGCAATGCTGAATGAAAAGAGGAATGAGAAAAAGTGCTAAGGACTAGTCACACCTCAGATGATTGGCTTTGATAGTCATGGTTAACTGACATCTGTTTGAATCCTATCAAAGTCTTGAATCAGGCTGTGTTAAACTGTGTATTAAACTATTCTTGTATGCCCCAATCTCTACTTATTCCCAATGACTGTATATATACTTGTATTCCTCCAAGTGCTTGGATAAATAATGATACCTAGGGTATGACTGGACCCTAGATTTATATTACAGTTTCAAGAAGAGAAAACCAACCATGTATACATTAACATTTTGTTCTTTAGAAAGTACAGAGGTCCTGGATAGATCACAGGAGGTCTGTCTCTTGAAAATAAACTTGTAACAAAATTACACTTATTTTGAAATAACTGTGCACCAACAAAGTGGTATTGATATATTTTAAATGCTGGTACTGACTGACATTTGAATTTGCAGTGACTTCATGCAAGCCAAAATAAAAAGATTAGCAGGTAAGTTCATTGCCTGTAAGTTTGTGACTTTTACAAACCCCACATTTAGATCAATAAGTGGTAATGCAGTGCAAAAGCTGTCTGGTATTCCAGTGGGATTCTATGGTAGGAAACTGATGTGCAGGAAAGGTTAACAATGTATTTGATTTTACGGGACTCCTTATTTAGTTACCACAACCTCCTTCTTACTTAAACTAGACATGCTAAATATAGTCTCTGCATCTCTCCTTGGTTCTTTCATTCATTTCTGTTCTTTAAAAAAGTAAAAAAAACTTTAGGATATCACAAGGTCTTATTAAAGCTCTCAGATGCTGATAGTGACTAAACATAACTTATACTCAAGACATTAAAAACACTTCACAAACAATAATATTGCTTACATCCTCCGCTACACATAATGTGCACAAACATACCACAGCTGATGACAAGACATCCAGGAGATTTTGGATTGAGACTCTTTACCAATAAAAGGAGCAATTTCAAGAATTAAAATGTGTAACACTGGCACAAAAGTAGTCATGAAAAAAGAAAAAAAAAAAAGAACAACAGCAACGAAATATATAACATTTTTTTTTTTTTTTTTTGAGACAAAGTCTCGCTCTGTCACCCAGGCTAGAGTGCAGTGGCAAGATCTTGGCTCATTGCCACCTCCCCCTTCTGGCTTCAAGGGATTCACCTGCCTCAGCCTCCTGAGTAGCTGCGATTACAGGTGTGTGCCAGCATGCCTGGCTAATTTTTTTGTATTTTTAGTAGAGACGGGGTTTCACCATGTTGGCCAGGCTGGTCTCGAACTCTTGACCTCAAGTGATCCACCTGCTTCAGCCTCCCAAAGTGCTGGGATTACAGGTGTGAGTCACTGTGCCCAGCTGTAACATGATTTTCATACACTGTTTTTCCATTTTGTTCCCAATCCTTCCCCTATAATACTTGATGGATACAAAAAGACAAATTGATCCTGGGTATAAAAATGCCAAAAATCCTCTTCACTTAAACTTTGGTTTAACTGAAAAAATAACTTTAAAATGGTGATTTTCAGATTTGTTCTTTGGTCAGGCAGTATAAAGCTCTCTGAAAGAAGTCTCTTCACCTGGTTATGAAAACAGTCAAAATAGAACATTTCAGCTTAGGAAAGAGATCTATGTGTTCAGAATTTCTCAGAAAAGAAGAAAAAAATGTAGACAGGCAGACCCTAGCCACAGATGCCAGATTCAGTTGTCTTAGGACATCAAGAATAAAAGAGAACTAGCATTCGGAAGAGTAATATTTAAGGGGGTTAACTTCTAAAAGGCCTAAATAAAAAAATCAAATCCTTAAACAGGAATATGATAAATGATTTCTGAGCAGAGGATTTACCAACATTTTCCTTTATCAGTTTAAATCCTAATCTGGACCAAGACCCAGCCAGAGGCTGTCATAATTTTGAAACGTGTAGAAAGCAGTAGGGAATACAAGCCACAGACTCTGCAAGGAGTAATCAATTCCTCCCACACTGCCCCTGCCCCTCACCCACCAGGAGTGCACATCATTCTACGGAGCAGCTTTGTACCCAACACTCAGATGTGAGGGACCTTCTCACCAGGGTGGAATATGGTGCTTTGACAACAGTAAGTGCTTTAAAAAGGTGGTGGGATGTGTTATGGTTAGAGCTTGGGACGAACCAGAATTTGGGCACATCCTCCGACTGTGACCATTATGAAGAAATATTTGATGGTAAAGGAAGAAATCATCTGGTGACCAGAACAAAATGGAGTAAGACCAAACCCTTAGGAGGTTACACAACAAGACTTTCAGCAGTCATCGTTTACTGTTTTTCTTAAAAGACTAAACTTAAGATTAAAGGGTGAATACTTCAGTTGATTACTTGAATGGTTAAATAAAGATTCCAAGGTTGGCCACCTCTGAGACCTGGATGGGAAGTAAGTGGAAGGCACTTGCTCCCTAGGGAGGAGGACCAGGTAAGTCTCCAGGCTGTGGAGCCAGGGCCACCAGTAGCTCTTGATGGGCCCAAGTCTGTGAGGTGCTGGGAGAGGGGAATGGCCTGGCCTGTGTGGTTGGCCAGAGACAGGCTAGGGTCAGTGTGATTTCACAAGTAGAATGGTTATAAAATAAAATGTTTTTTTTAATGGACCAAAAAAGCAAAGTGAGTCACCTTTGTTTTTAAAGGTGAGATTTAGCAAAGGAAGGATTTGAAGCAGTTTTTACTATTTACAAAATGTCATTTAGAGTGGAGATGGCCACCTTCAGTATTTGAGGAAATGTCTTTCACATGAGATGGCCACAGAAGTGTGGTTCCTGGAACCGGCTCACAAAGGCCACACGCTGTCCTGGGTGAGGGAGAGTTCCTCTGAGGGAGCACCAAAAAGGCTCAGTCTTCTGTTTCTTCATAGGTCGTCTCGTCAAAGGGCCTGTCCAGTAGAGGCACTAGCCGATGACGGGAATACTTCAGCTGCAATAGGTCCCCAACTTCATCTATCTCCTTTAAAGCCTGAAATATACATGACACAGCAGGTATGTCAGAGCCAGGAGGATGCAGCATGCCTGGTGTTTTACTTTGCTAAAACTATCATGGCAAGATTACCCTTTGGCAGGACTTATGCCCACTGCATTTACAAGATCAGACTACAATACAGCTGTGGGAGGAGCCGCTTTTTTTTTTTTTTGAGATGAGTCTCACCCTGCTGCCCAGGCTGGAATGCAATGGTGTGTTCTTGGCTCACTGCAACCTCTGCCCCCATGTTCAAACGCTTCTTCTGCCTCAGCCTCCTAGCTGGGATTATAGGTGCGTGCCACAAACCACAACTAATTTTTCGTATCTTTAGTAGAGACAGGGTTTCACCATGTTGGCCAGGCTGGTAATCTCGTGATCTACCCGCCTCAGCCTCCCAAAGTGTTGGGATTACAGGTGTGAGCCACTGTGCCCGGCCAATGCACTATGGCAACAGTGGTTCCTTTGAGACGAGGTGTAAGTGAAAGCTCCAAATGGAAACAATTTAAATCTAAATTTAAGCTGGGAGAACCCATCGATCATTTATAACCCTGACCTCTAGGATAAGATTTATTAATTTAAGACAAAAGTCAAGGCTGAACATGGTGGCCCAAGTCTGTAATCATAGCACTTTGGGAGGCCAAGGAAGGCATAGCTTGAGTCCAGGAGTTTGAGACCAGCCTGGGCAACATAGCGAGACTCCCATCTCTTAAAAAAAAAAAAATTTGCCAGGTATAGTCCCAGCTACTCTGCAGGAAGATCTGGAGATCAGGAGGTGGAGGGTTGCAGTGAGCCAAGATCATGCCACTGTACTCCAGCCTGGGTGACAAAGTGAGACCCTGATGCAAAAAAATAAGACAAAAGTCCACATGACTAAGATCACAAAGGAATGGGCATTTATGAACTCTGACTTCAGAAGAATCTAGAATTTCTTCATCAATGTAGAAAAGTAATCATTATATAGAAAAAAAAAAGTCCTCAGTAGCCCAAGGGGATGTACACTAGATTTCCTCTGATCCCACACCAAGTATTTCAGACAAATCAGTGTCATGTGCATGAAAGATAACATTCTAATGAGTGCTGACTGTTGTGTAGGGTATTTGGGTATGTTAGAGACAAGGAGCCAGTATATGCATCACTATTTATTAAAAAATAGTCCACATGGAACCTCTGGATCACAGGTAAGGTGGGTTCCTAGGAGAAAAACATGTATTCGTTATAGGGCTGAGTAACCAAATCCTCTAGTACAGTCATCCTGCCATTCCCCTGAGCCAATCTCCTTGTACTTCCCATTTCAAAAAATAACAAAAGTACAGCTTTGAGATACAATTCACATTAAACAAAATTCACTTTTTCTTTTCTTTTTTGAGATGGAGTCTAGCTCTGTCGCCCAGGCTGGAATTCAGTGGCACGATGTTGGTTCAGTGCAACCTCTGCCTCTCGGGTTCAAGCAATGCTCCTGCTTCAGCCTCCTGAGTAGGTGGGATTACAGGTGCCTGCCACCAAGCCTGGCTAATTTTTGTATTCTTAGTAGAAATGGGGTTTCACTGTGTTGGACGGGGGATTACAAGTGTGAGCCACTGTGCCTGGCCCAAAATTCACTTTTAAGGTATATAATTCATTGCTTCTAAGTATGTTCATAGAGTTGTGCAACTTTCATCACTATCTAGCTTTAGAGTATTTTTATCAACCTAAAAGGCAACCCTATGCTCATTATATCAATCCTCACTCCTCCCTCCTCTCAGGCTGGCTGCCACCAATCTATTTTTTGACCCTATGAATTTGCTTGTTCTGGACATTTTTTTTTTTTTTTTTTTTTTTGAGACAGAGTCTCGCTCTGTCGCCAGGAGTCAGGCTGGAGTGCAGTGGTGCCATCTTGGTTCACTGCAACCTCTGCCTCCCGGGATCAAGCAATTCTCCTGCCTCAGCCTCCTGAGTAGCTGGGATTACAGGCGCACACCACCACACCTAGCCAATGTTCCGGACATTTCTTAGAATAGTAAGTGATGTGGTCTTGTGTTTGACTTCTTTCACTTAGACTAGTGTTTTCAATGTTTATTCATGCTGTAGGGTCAAAACTTGTTTCTTCAGCACCCAGCTGACCTAGTACTGTTTGTCAAAGAGAATATTCTTTTCTCATTGACTGGTCTTGGCTCCCTTGTTGAAAACAAGTTGGCCATAGATGCCTGTACTTTATGTCTGAACTCTCAATTCTACTTCACTGGTCTATGTATCTATCCTTATGCAAGTACTCCATTGTTGTAATTACTGTAACTTTGCAGTAATTAGCTTTGTTTTAAAATTAAGAAGTGTGAGTTTTCCAACTTTGCTTTTACTTTTCAACACTATTTTAGCTGTTTGGGGCCCCTGCCAGTTCCATATACATTTGAGGATCAGCCTTTCAATTTCTGCAAAAAAAGTCCAGTGGCTTAGGGTCTCCCAATCCATTTTTTTCTGAGAAATGCAGAACACTGGATCTGCAGGTTGCTATACTGCCATCTTAACAATATTAAATCTTCCAATCCATGAACACAGGATGTCATTCCATTTCTTTAAGTCTTCCTTTAATTTCTTTCAGCAACGTTTTATAGTTATCAGTATACATATCTAAATGTAACAGTACAAATGTAAATTAGCCAGTGGACAAGGGAAAGGCTTTTTTTTGGGGGGGGGGAAGGCTTTCTTGATTAAGTTTATTACTAGGCATTTTATTCTTTTGAGTGTTAATATAAAAGAAATTTTCTTAATTTTCTTTCCATTTGTTCACTGCTGGTGTATAAAATCACTAATTTTCTGTATGCTGATCTCTTACCCTGTAACTCTGCTGAATTCATTTATTAGCTCTAGCCATGTGTGTGTATGTGGGGTGTGTGTGTATATACATATTTCATAGCACTCTCTATAAACAGAATCATGTCATGGGGCCCATTAATAAATGAAAATCACTTTGTATCTCATAATGGTTTAGTTCATGGTTAGTTCCATAAAACATCATAAGACAAAATGACTTTAACAAATCTATGGTTTCAAAAAAGGCACTTTATGCTTTAAAAAACTAAATGGGAGGCAAAGCCCAACAATCCCTCAAGTGAATCTTATAAAAAGAATTAGAACTCTCAATTGGCAAACATATTTGTTGGCAACAGAAATTTCCTTAGATATCTAAGGAGATATCCTGGTTACATCTAAATTCTTTGATGAATGTGTACAGTTCTCATGAGTCAAAGTTGTTGTCAGAAGGCGTAAGTTATTGCCATAGACATTGCTTATAGTTATGTAGACTTTTTTAAAAGACACGTTGAAACTCTGAGTTAATAGGTGAACATGAGAAAAAAAAAAAGAACCTCTTAAAACATCAATAGAGCAGAAGGGAAAGAAAAGCTGAAATCTCTAAGTTAAAAAAAAATCATTGCAGAAATTCACCAGTAAAATTTCTGAGAAATGAGAAAAATCTATTGAAAAAATCTGACAGGTATAATCAAAATAAAGAAGAAAAGATACAGCATCAAAAAGCTGAATCTAATTGGATAATGTCAGAATGTGATTAAGAATACACTCACAACACTGTGCCTATAGTCAACAATACTGTATTACACACGGACAAAATTGTTAAGAGGACAGATCTCATGTTAAGTGTTCTTACTACAATTTTGTTTTTTAAAAGGGAATACATTCATACTCCTAGAAATTTTGCTGTGTGGAAACAGAAGACAAAGTCTTCAGCTATTCAGGAATATAAAATGTCAATCAAATTGTTATAATGAATCTTTATAAAGAAGCACTCATAATGTTCTTTAAGATTAGTAGCTCTCTAACTCATTAATGGATATTTCTAGCAACTAATTTTATGCGAATGTCATGTTCTAAAGCTTTATAAACTCCCAGAGAGCAATACTGATTTAAGTCTGAAATCTTAGATTTGAAGCAATAACATATTAAGAGAATACACAGAGATGAGAATATATTGAGATCATAAATAATTATGTTTAGTAATAATGATCCTCAACTAGATGCCTGGCAGTGTGGTGTGTGCTGGGATACAGAAAGAATAAAACAGACTTGTTCCTATCCTCAATATTTATCTAATGGAGAAGACCGATATTAAATAATTCCAGGTGTGAAGAGTTTAGTAAGGGAGAATCTCAGGATTCCAAGGGAACACAGAGAAAGAAGGTATGGGGGTACCCCTGAGCAATTTTCCTTTAAGTGGAGATGTGAAGAATGAGTGGCAGTCAGCCAGGCAGAGGGGAGAGAAGGCTCAAGAGAGAAAATTTCAGACAGAACAACATAGAAGAAAGCTTAGAGCAGACATAGCTAGAGTAGAAAGAAATTGTAGAGTCCAAAGTGAGGGGAGACAATGGAGCAAGATAAAACTGGAAAACTCTCCAGAGCTCTGATGATGCTGGGTGTAGTGGATGACAGTTTATTTGTAAATGCCAATGCTTTCGGTAGCAGTGTCACCTCCTCTGTCTTACTAGTAAATATCTTAGGTGCTCAAAGAACATCAGGACCAATACATTTTGAATGTCATCTAATATTCAGGCCCTTTTAATGAAAGGCCTCTGTCTTACTAGTAAACATCTTAGGTCCTCAAAGAACATTAGGATCAATATATTATGAATGTCATCTAATATTCAGACCCTTTTAATGAAAGGCGTATTTATATCAAGGTGAAAGTGCCTACTTACAGTATCAAGTATTTCTTTGGTATGAGCTGCTGACAGGCAGAACCTGGCTCTGGACTCAATAATTGGGGTAGCAGGAAATCCCACCACAACGACACCAATGTTCCGCTTCAGCATCTCCTGTCCAAAGGCGCTGTAAAAGGGAGAAAACAAGGAACAGAAACCAGGAAGGGTAAGAAAGCACTCATTACAGAAGACTTGCTGACCTCAATGATTTAAACTCTTCGGTGATGCAGGCATTGGAGGACTTCTGGAGGAGTTTCCTTTAATTTCTTTTAAAGTTAAAATTGACAGCTCACAAATACTTTTGAAGTCAATCCTAAGGCAGTCTTGTCCTATATGGTGTCCTTCACAAAACTGAAATAATAGAGATCAAGTTTAATATGGTTTACCTAATAGCCTTAAGAAGTATCCCTGAGGCCAGGCATGGCAGATCACACCTGTAATCTTAGCACTTTGGGAAGCTGAGGCGGGTGGATCACTTGAGCTCATCAGATCGAGACCAGCCTGGGCAACATGGCAAAATCTGGTCTCTATCAAAAATACAAAAAATTAGCTGGGTGTGGTGGCATGTACCTGTAGTCTCAGCTACTCTGGAGGCTGAGGCATGAGAATCTCTTCAAGTCGGGAGGCAGAAACTGCAGTGAGCCAAGATCACACCACTGCACTCCAGCCTGAGCAACAGAGCAAGACTCCGTCTCAAAAAAAAAAAAAAAAAAAAAAAAAAGTGTCCCTGATGTGTAATAGTGGTTCAGAGGCTTCAAAATGAACCTGTACTTAAGTAAAACCTGGTCCTTGAAATGCTAAGCTTGGCAGTTTAACAAATTCTGAATATTCTGCAGCTGTGCTTGGCAGTTTAACAAATTCTGAATATTCTGCAGCTGTGCGGGATCTGCTGTACCATGGCACATCTTTTCTGCTAGCAGAGTAAGGCTGGCTGGCATGAGCTCTCCAGATCACCCATTTCTTTGATTGTCCTGGGAACAACACTGCTTCAGAATTCAGGGCTTCCTTTGGTGTCCGTCAGGCCAGTTCACCTGCTGGCTTCAGCTGATTACTCAGACCACACAATCGGTGTTTAACAATCCCCGTACCCCTAACCTAACCGAAATTGGAGGCCTGTGGCCTTATTCCACATCTGTATTTTGTCTAAATAACACATTCTAACTTTTATTTACTGAATTATGTTGTTCTTTGTCTTTTCCTCTTGTTGACCTCCCTTATGTTTTAACTTTTCCTTTAAGCTGTTTATAGCATTTGTCTGAGAATAAAAAAATCTGTCTGGGAGCGGTGGCTCTTGCCTGTAATCAATCCCAGCACTTTGGGAGGCCGAGGCGGGCAGGTCACTTGAGGTCAGGAGTTGGAGACCAGCCTGGCCAACATGGTGAAATGCCATCTCCACTAAAAATACAAAAATTAGGCAGGTGTGGTGGTGGGTGCCTGTAATCCCAGCTACTCGGGAGGCTGAAGCACAAGAATTACTTGAACGTAGGAGGCAGAGGCTGCAGTGAGCTGAGATCGTGCCATTGCACTCCAGTCTGGGGAATACAGTGAGACTCAGTTTCAAAAAAAAAAAAAAAAAAAAAAATCCTGCGACGCTAGTCTTTTCAGCCTTTTCCCACTCTCTCCAGTACCAGTGCGTCTTCCTCAACGTACCTCTTCTGTGTCAGCATGAATCTGAGTGCGTGCCCTGTATCTTCAGTACATGCTCCCAGACTGTCTAGTGCCTTATTCCAATTCTTCCTCACCTTCTCTAAATCTTTCTTAATTATAATATACACAGTCAGCTGCAACTATGTAGAATAGAGGAGACACAGCCTTCTTTAAAGACAGAGCTCTAGACTGAGTCCTTTGGATCTGATACCTCTTGATGTTTGTTTATGATAATTCCACTTAAAGAAGAATGAAGATCCTTCCCCATTCCCTCTGAAGCCATAGTACCAATTGCCCTTATGACTTCATGCTGAAACCCGAATTCCTCTTTTTCTCTCAGTGAGCACATTTTCCTGATTTCCCTCATTCTCTTTGAATCATATTACTTCCAGGATCCCTGATTTAATTGCCTCTCCCATATTCGTTTCAATAAACATTTACTGAGTGTCAGAGACTGTGGTGGACACTGGGAACTCAAAAATTAAAAAAATTTGCTCCTTCAGTGAGTTCAGTCAAACTGGAGAAATGCTTTAAGATCCAGCTCAAAACTCACCCATCCAACAAGATGTGCCTTTCTTACTGAGCCTATATTAAGCACATCACTCCTTTATTCTACATCTGCAGTGCTATTTTGCATATAATAAAATTTGTTCAGTATAATTAGTGTTCATCTGCTTTTCAAATGTCTTCTAGTTTCATTATACATCTGGACTTCTCAAATACATTGAAAGCTAGGGCAACGCTTTCCATTATGTATGCCTTGTACAAACCGAAGAAGCTGGTATAATCTGCACACCTGGTAAACATCCAGTAATACATTTTGCTATAACCTCTCTAACCTCATGGCCCACTGCTCCTGCTGGGGCACTGTGCTCCAATTCCAGGGACCTCTTTGCTACTCTTCCCTTAGCTAAGCAAACTCGCTCCTGCAATGTGACCTTTGCACAGATGCTTCTTTCTCCAAAGACTAACTCTCTTCTTCAAATCTTTGCTCAGATGTCATTTTCCTTTCCAAGGAGGCTTACCCTGACCACCCTATTTAATAGTTCATCTGCCCACCTATAGGGCACTCTCAGCTCCCCATATAGATCTTGTTCTATTTCTTGATATTTATTTATTTATTTAAATTTTTTGAGACAGAGTTTCGCTCTTGTTGCCCAGGCTGGAGTTCAGTGACACGATCTCGGCTCACTGCAACCTCAGCCTTCCGGGTTCAAGTGATTCTCCTGCCTCAGCCTCCCAAGTAGCTGGGATTACAGGCATGTGCCATCATGCCCTGCTAATTTTGTATTTTCAGTAGAGATGGGGTTTCTCCATGTTGGTCAGGCTGGTCTCAAACTCTGGACCTCAGGTGATCCACCCAACTTGGCCTCCCAAAGTGTTGGGATTATAGGCGTAAGCCACCATGCTGGCTGGTCCTGCTCTGTTTTTTTTTGGGAATGCTTGACACCTTCTAACATAGTACACAGTTCATTTGTTTATTATGTTTGTCTGACTCTTGCCCTACTAAGCTCCACAGGACAGAGATGTTTATATTTTATTCATTGATCTATCCCAGGCCCTTAGAGTACATGAAACTCAAATGTTTGTTTAATGAAAGAATAACAAATTAATATACTTTACAATTTGAAATCTGCTATTTGATCTATGGCATGTGTACCAAATGAAGGTTAACACAATAAGGACAACACCATTTTCCCTACAAAATACATAAGCCCTAGTCTCACATCACAGATACCTTATGTATAAAGACATTCTAGTCTGTGATCTGCAGCAAAACATACCCAATTTTGGCAGGCATGTAGAGCATCAAAGGCACTACTGGAGAGTCTTCATTTCCGTAGATGATGAAGCCCATCTCTTTCAGGCGTCTCCTGAAATACCTGGTGTTTTCAGCTAACTGTTGTACACACTCTTTACCTGGAAAGTCATGGGGAGAGATAACAAAATAATACTAAGAAAAAAGGAATGAAAAAAAGACAGCAGTCTCCTCTAGCTCCATTCTAATCAGTTCTGTTTCATTTTTTTGCATTTCACCATAAAATATTTTGCACAGTAAACTATATGGAATATAAATGTAAATAAATGTCTCATTTTGTATTCTGTCATTCAACCTGTTAATAGCAGAAGTTATAATAATGTAGAAAACGTTTAACAGCGCATTAGCATCCTCAAAGAATTTCAGCCATACCCCCTCACTGAGCACTCCACATATCCCTTAACAGCAGGTGGGATATTTATGATTACCTTCATATTATAGGTCAGGAGACTCTCACCAAGGTGGTGACATGCTGACAGTTGCACAATAGTGCGTGGCATACTACTAGTAGGTAGTAACTGCCACAGCTGCAACTAGAATTTACGTCTTCTAACTTTAAGATTCATTCCAACTAACTGTGCTGCAAAGAAATTTTACACATAAGACCAGACATGAAGCCATTTAGGCCCTCAAATTTTCATCTATGAGTTTCATTTTATGTTGTTTCCTTAAAATTCTTTATTTTTTTCTTTTTCTTTTCAGATGATGTCTCGCTCTGTCGCCCAGGCTGGAGTGCAATGGCACAATCTTGGCTCACTGCAACCTCTGCTTCCTGGGTTCAAGCAATTCTCCTGTCTCAGCCTCCTGAATAGCTGGGGTTACAGGCGCATACCACCATGCCCAGTAATTTATTATTTTTAATGGAGATGGGGTTTTGCCATGTTGGCCAAGCTGGTCTTGAACTCCTGACCTCAAGTGATCTGCCCACCTCAGCTTCCTAAAGTGCTAGGATTACAGATGTGAGCCACTGTGCCTGGCCTGTTTCCTTAAAACTCTTACCAGGCAGCAGTTGCATATCTGTAATAGTATAAAATTGTATCTTTAATCCTACTGTACTCATCTTCCTTAAAACACAAATAGATTAAAACACACATTTCTGTAACTGCTAACTGACTAAATATTTGGACAGGTTTTGACATTATGGTACGTCAATCTTTGAAAAGATATCCAAACAACTGTTCTGTTATACAGAACAATAAATTCAAAAGATCAGCTTGTAAAGGGCTAAGAACAATTTTATAATCTTCTCGCAATCATAAACACTCATGAATAAAAAAGGCTGCAGTAATTTTCACATACAAATTATAAAATCAGCAAGTTCATATTTTTAAAAGTCCAAACATGATACATATGACATAAGTTCTTATGACACATTAACCAATCAGACATACAGATGGCTAACAAATGTCCTAAGAATTAGAATACTCACATATCCATCATTCATAGGAAGCTACTCTAGATAAGTTGGCCACAAATAAGTCAAAATTAATAGTCTTTATGTAGATAATTTGAAGCTGATCAGAGAAAAACAAGCTTAGATTAGCCTATTTAGTGTGAACATTGAAGAGCATCATTTAAGTTATATCACCATTTAAGTTAAGTTACAAAGAAGAAAGCAGACATTAAAGTGTGTTATATTTAAGTATGCTGGGAACTGATGAGCCAAGTACCCTAATTTCCCCCTAGAAATATCAATGTATGTTTAATCTACAACTAGAAGATGAGACTTCTTCCGGCCATGGAGTACCAGAGGCTGGATTTACCTTCCTTCTGTAAACAACAGGAAACTGGACAAAGTACATAAACAATGACTTTCAGACACTGAACCACAGGCGGTGCCAGACTATGTTGCCTGAACACAGGCCCCAGGATGCTGCACAGGGAAGGAGGGCCCAGTCTTGCTAGCTGAGGACATCTGAGATTGGATTGGAGAATTGCCAGTTGAGATCAGAGTTGGGGAGGCTGCAGGGGGGGCTACAATTTGTTGGGCAGCGTACAGGAGAGAAGGGGATGAGATGAGAGAGATTTAGGGATCTGTAGAGGGGTCCCTTTCAAATTTGGGAAGAATACTGATTTGTATACGCATGAAAAGAAACCAGCAGGGGCTGGGGAAAGATCTACCAGAAAGCAATAGGCCGAACTATTCCTGCACTCAATGGAGCTGGGAATAGTTTGTATTTTTATCCACCAAAATTGAAAGATCTGGAGTCACCTAATAGAGTCCTCAAAAGGGGACGCCACTACTATCACCTTAGTGGTGGAGATAAATTAACCCTAGACTAAATATTGGTCTAAACCCACCCTAACCTTAAAATGAAGTCTCAAAAGGATCCGACTGATTCCAAGAACAAAGTCCCGCATTACCTAAAGGAAAACAACAAGATATAGAACCTAAGAATGTAAAATTTGCAATGTCCAATATATAATTTACAAATTCCAGGCCTTCAAAGAAATAGGAAAATATAACATACCACCAGGGGAGAAGTCAATCAATAATAACAGACCAGAAATAACAGAGTATTAGCAGATAAGGATGTTAAAGGCCACTATACATATGATCTTTATGTTCAAAAAGGTAGAAGAAACATGAGGAGGGAAAGGAAATATACAAAAAGGAACAAACAATTGCTAAGGCAACAATGCTGATGAATCTCAAAGCATAATGTTAAATGAAATAAGCCAGACATGAGATTGCACACTGTATGAATTCATTTGTATGAAATTCTAAAGACATACTATAATAACAGAAAACAGATTCATGGTTGCCAGGGAGTATGGGAAGGGGACTGATACAGCAAAGGGGCAGGAGGAAACTTTTGGGACAATGAAAATATTCTAACTTTGATCATGGCATGATTGTAAGATTGGATACACGGGACCAGACGCGGTGGCTCACGCTTGTAATCCCAGCACTTTAGGAGGTCGAGGCAGGTGGATCATCAGAGGTCAGGAGTTTGAGACCAGCCTGGCCAACATGGGAAAACCTCATCTCTACTAAAAATACAAATATTAACCAGGTGTGTTGGTGGGCACCTGTAATCCCAGCTAATTGGGAAGCTGAGGCAGGAGAATTGCTTGAACCTGGGAGGTGAAGGTTATAGTGAGCCAAGATCATAACACTGCACTCCAGTCTAGGTGACAGAGCAAGACTCTGTCTAAAAAAAAAAGATTGGATACATGTCAAAACTCAAAAACTCATGGAATTACTAAACATACTTAAATTTGGTGAATTTTATCATATTTGAAAGCTATCTCATTAAGTTGGTCTAAAAAGTTGAGTGATGCTTTTGCATATTAGTCTAGTGTACATTAATTTTTTCTGCATCCACTTTACCATTTTGTAACTCATCACCTTTTTTTTTCTTTTTTAAGACAGGGTCTCACTATGTCACCCAGGCTGGAACCTCTGTCTCCCTGGCTTAAAGGATCCTTCTGCCTCATTCTCCTGAGTAGCTAAGACTACAGGTGTGCATCATCATGCCCAGCTAATTTTTAATTTTTTTTTTTTGTAGAGATGAAGTTTCACCATTGTTATCCACGCTGGTCTGGAAGTCCTGGGCTCAAGTGATCTACCAGCCTGACCTCCCAAAGTGATGGGATTACAGGTGTGAGCCACCATGCCGCCTAGCCACCACCTTTAAAAAAAAAAAATCACAAATCTTTTAGCTATTTAATCACAAATTGACTAGCCTGTTTTTTTTTTCTTTGGAGACAGTCTCACTGCGTTGTCAGGCTGGAGTGCAGTGGCATGACCTTGGCTCACTGCACCCTCCGCCTCCCAAGTTCAAGCAATTCTCCTGCCTCAGCCTCTTGAGTAGCTGGGACTACAGGTGCGTGCCACCACACTCAGCTAATTTTTGTATTTGTATCTGTATTTTTTTAAAGACGGGGTTTCACCATGTTGGTCAGGCTGGTCTTGAACTCCCGACCTCAGGTGATCTGCCCGCCTTGGCCTCCAAAGTGTTTGGATTACAGGCGTGAACCACCATGCCCGGCCTTATTTTTGTATTTCTAGTAGAGAAGGGGTTCCACCATGTTGGCCAGGATGGTCTCGATCTCTTGACCTTGTGATCCGCCCGCCCCAGCCTCCCAAAGTGCTGGGATTACAGGCGTGAGCCACTGCGCTCGGCCGACTGGCCTGTTTTTTTAAAAAAAGTTTTTTCAAACTGAAAATGGAACTACCATTCAGTCCAGCAATCCCACTACTGCTGTTTATCCAAACAAAAGGAAATCAGTATATCAAAGGGATATGTACACAGCTATGTTTCCTGCAGCACTATTCACAATAGCCAAGATATGTAATCAACCTAAGTAACAGCAGATGAATGGATAAAGAAAATGTGGCAGATACACACAATGGAATACTATCCAGGCGCATAAAAAGAATGAAATGCTGTCATTTGCGCAACATGGATAGGACTGAAGGTCACGATGTTAAGTGAAATGAGTGAGCCAGGCACGGAAAGACATGTATCACCTGTTCTGACTCATGCGGGAGCTAAAAAAGCAGATCTCATGGAGGTAGAAAGTAAAACAGTGGTTACCAGATGCTGGGAAGGGTGGGGAAATAGCATTTGATAGCACAGTAGGATGACTATAGTTTACTGTGTATTTCAAAATAGCTAGAAGAGCTGAAATGTTCTCAACACAAAGAAATGATAAATGTTTGAGATGACGCATATCCTAAATATTCTGATTTGATCAGAGTATTTGATACTGTATGCATGTATCAAAATATCATAGGTAGCCCTTAAGTATTATTATTATATTTTTTTCCCTTAAGTATTATTATGTATCAAAAATTTTTTTTTTTTTAAAGATGGGGTTTCACCATGATGGCCAGGCTGGTCTTGAACTCCTGACCTCAGGTGATCCACCCACCTTGGCCTCCCAAAGGGCTAGGATTACAGGCGTGAGCCACTGTGCCTGGCCTGTATCAATTTTTAAAAAAAGAAAGCCAGGCACACTGGTGTGCTTCTGGCTACTTGGTGGGGCTGAGGTAGGAGGATTGCTTGAGTCAGGAGTTCGGGGCTGTAGTGAGCTATGATTGCACCTGTAAACAGCCACTGCACTCCAGCCTGGGTAACACAGTGAGACTGTCACTTAAGAAAATTTTTAAAAATTTAAAAAGGAAAAAAATACATACTTTTTCATTCCAAGGAACTTGTGGCTTAAGATGGCCAAGGGGAGACCTATGTTAATTCTAGCTAAATAATTATAAGCTTGATTGACTCACAGTGCACTTAAGTTGAACTAAACTATATTATTGGCGCAGTTAATTAGAAATCAAGTGGCAACAGGAGGCCTAAGGTAAAGACCATCTGAGAGCGCAGTAACACTGGGGAACACCTCGGGGTGGTTGCAGAGCAGGGAATACTGCTCTGGTCCAACAAATGCCTTCTCAGCATGAAGACTGCATGAGGGCCTCCTAAAGAGGGCTGATGTATCTTGTGAGCAATTGACCTCTGCTCACAAGATCTGGGAGGGTCTTTGCAGATGGGAGCTGGCAGGGAGGAGAAAAGCCTTGCAGGGCAGAGATAATGGAACATGTCAGATTCTGCCTAGGTTCTCAGAATATGGAGTGATTTTAATTGCTCTGTATCCTCAATGCTCCGGAGATAAAAGCCCCTTGATGCACTGGGAGTGGTCGGACTGGGTGGCTCCTAATCCAAAACACTTCTGATGCAGCTGCAACCTTATAACAATTGGTGGTAAACTCAGAGTAGTAGCTCAGCATGTCTCAGAAGGACCTCAAGTGCTGCTGGATGCTCAGATCACTAGTTTAGCATGTCTTAGAAGGATCTCAAGTGCTCTCCACCAGCTATCTTACCTACTCTTTATCCTCCCTTTCCACAATTAATGAGACTGTGCACATAATAAAAGTGTTTGGAGCCCAGAGCTTGGGGCCAAGGCAGTTGCCAGGCTTGCATTGGTCCCCTGGACCCATGCTGTAAATTCTACTCGTGTCTCTGCCTTTATTTCCTTTTCTCAATCCCTCGTCACCACCAGGACTAAGGGCACCCATGTATGGGGTTGGGCCAGTTCCCAACAGAACTCAAGAAAAATTACCAAGGAAAATCAAGAAAAATTACCAAGGAAAAGAATAAATGTTAAGACATTTAGAACGTAACTTTTCCACTGATTGCTCTATCAATCTAAGTAAGTTTTCTTTAACAGGAAGAGGTGGAAATCTCAGTCCCACTATCCATTGTCATCTGTTCTCTGAGAAGAAGAGTCCCGGAAGAAAATATATGTCAAATAGCATTCACATATGCAACTTGAAAATACTAGGAATAGGTCCTTAAAACCCAAGTTACGTATCTTCTTACTGCTGAATAATTATAAAGTTCAAATTAAAAAGAATTATCCCCTAAATATATATGTAAGCATCCCTGTTATAGCCAAATGAGGGAAGAATTACTACAATTAGCTATTAACAGCTCAGTTTCATCTGATTCTAACATCTAAAAGAACACTATTTACACTTTACTTATAAAGAAGCAGGCTCAGAGATGTTAAATTACTTTTCCCCAGGCCTTTCAGCAGGAGGCAGACCAAGGTCTTCTGACTCCAGCCTAGTGCTTGTTTCCTAGACTACACCAAGAAATTATCTACTTTTCAAATGTTAAAGCTTAATCTTTCCTTAGGAAAAAGATCTATATCAATATCTGCCTTATTTTTTAGCCGGCATTTATGAGCTAATGCATGGGGTAGGCATGAGCTGGTGAAGGAGCCCAAGGAGACCCAAGGTGAGAATCAGACAAATGAAAAGTAGTTCTTCCAATAAACTCATCTTGAACAGCAAAACTGTAGTCATCACTGATAAGTAGAGGAATAAAGACTGAGTGGAAGCGTCAAGGCCAAGGCTAGAGAAGGAAGTCAGCCCATTTTTGGTGGAAACAATTTTGGTAGAAACAATCACAAAAATGAAGTGGTCTGGCGTGGTGGCTTATGCCTGTAATCCCAGCACTCTGGAAGGCCAAGTGGGTAGATCACAAGGTCAGGAGTTTGAGACCAGCTTGGCCAACATGGTGAAACCCTACCCCTACTAAAAATACAAAAATTAGCCAGGCGTGGTGGCATGTGCCTGTAGTGCCAGCTACTTAGGAGGCTGAAGCAGGAGAACCACTTGAACTGGGGAACTGGGGGAGGTGAAGGTTGCAGTGAGCTGAGATCACATTACTATACTCCAGCCTGGGTGACAGAGTCCATCTCAAAAAAAAAAAAAAAAAAAAAAAAAGAAGTCTGTTGAGATTCACTAGAGGTGGTTGGCAGAAGTGGTCTGTTATCCTTTAAAGTAGCTAGGCTAGGCCGGGCGCGGTGGCTCACGCCTGTAATCCAAGCACTTTGGAGGCCAAGGTGGGCGGATCACCTGAGGTCGGGAGTTCAAGACCAGCTTGACCAACATGGCGAAACCCCGTCTTTAAAAAAAAAAGAAAAAAAAAAAAAATAAATAAAGTAGCTAGGCTGAACCATCAAACTGCCAATATTCTACCATGTTTGCCCTTAAATCAGGCTATCTTATGGTTTAATTTATTAATTTCAAAGAGAGTAACAGGAAAATAAAAGCAGTAAAGTAAACGTAGACAAATCAGTAAGCCCTGGCATTTACACATGTTAGAAAATAGTTATCCCTTGCTCTTAAAGTGAAACTGAATCTTAACAGACAATATAGCTACCTACTTTGACTTGAGTATCATATAAAATACCAGTTAATATTTACACAAGAAGACCAATTACTACTTAACATCCATCTGGTAGCTCAGTCCTAAAGGGATTTTTCACTGCAGAGTTTCAGCAACTATCTGGTTGAATACAGACTTGAAACAAATAAGAAAGTTTAGCACTGTTTAAAAAAAAAATACTAACTCTTAAAAGATTCTTTGGCTTAGAAAGAACACAGATGGAAATATAAGAGGTTAGAATTCTTTCCCTACTTTTCAAACATAAACCTTTACTTTTAAGGGTGATAAAAAGCATAAAAGCAATTTGGGGGAGAAAAAATCTGTACTGACTCTTGAACTTTACAAATAAACTTCACTGTGTGGCTCTCCTTTTGGACTTCTTCAATATGGTTTGTTAGAATAAAACTATTTTTAGGAACTCTACTGTAAAAAATCTACAGCTTGGCATGGAAGAGAGAGAGAAAAGTAAATGTGTAGTTAATTTCTCAGAAAATGTAGTACATAACCTTAATTGGTCATTTTTAGTCCTCAACTTCTTTACAATAAATTTTATGCTCAGGAAGGAAGTAACAAAAAAGATCAATAGGCTGTGATAGCATCCTTAGGTTATTTAGTTTAGTTTTTGTTTTGTTTTGTTTTTTTAAAATTGAGACGGAGTGTCACTCTCTTGCCCAGGCTGGAGCGCAGTGGTGCCATCTCAGCTCACAGAAATCTCTGCCTCCCAGGCTCAAGAGATTCTCCTGCCTCAGCCTCCCAAGTAGCTGGGATTACAGGCATGCGCCACCATGCCTGGCTAATCTTTTGTAGTTTTAGTAGAGACAGAGCTCTTTTGTTGGTCAGGCTGTTCTAAAACTCCTCACCTCAAGTGACCCATCACACTCGGCCTAGATTTAGTTCTTTTAAGGAACTAAAAGAGCTTAAAAAGGATGGAGCTCAGAGGTTGAAGGAGCCACAGTTATCTACCTACTGATAACTACTAGATATTGATAACCCCCATTCACATTTACAAAACAAAATTAGATTTAGAGAACTATACTGATCACTGCCAAACAGATTTAAGCTGTACCAATTCCATTTCAGTTATTTTTAAAAAGAATACTGTATCAAGTCTTAATCCAAATTTCTCAGGATTCTCAGCCATGCATGTAATCTTAAGGTTAGAAGGAACCACTATTATTACTGAAATAAACTCCATAAGCCTTCCTAGACAGGTATCACTTAGAACAGACAGTGTTCCATAACTTTTCTGAATGCTCAAGACTGCTTTTTTAAAAACCAGGTAAAGATCCATGTAATAAAGTAAGGGGTAAAGGCAGCAGACATTTTTGTCTTAAACTAGTACTAACTACTAAGAATTATGCTTCAGAGAACAGAGCGTGTCTTCACCTGCTTAAGTAGCAATACGATTTTCAGTTTAGCTGATGAGCTTTCATACAACTTATACCATAGGCAACAAAAATGTGTTTGAGCCTACAGCTTCAAAAATAACATTTCTGGTGTTAAATCTTTCAAAATAAAGGACACAAATATTAAGGATGTTCAGCCAGAGTTGATCTCCTAACTCACATTGTACTTCATTACACATCTCCTAATCTTCTTAGATTTCCTGAATATGCTGATACATAATCTGTCTTCCTGGGGAAAATGAAATAAAATTACTGCTACTCCTCAAACTTATACTTTCCAATTAATTACAGTACACTGAAAGAATCTGAAATTGAAGAACTGCCTCACCCCCCTTTTCTTCTTAAAGGTTATATTCCCAAAGCAGGTAAAGGTTTTCTATATAAGGGTTTTCTCAGTTTAGAGTCCCACAAATAGATAGCTCCAAGAATGGTTTCAGTTATTTTTCAGCATTAACTATGTATTAATGGGCATAAAGCAGGATAAAATATGGAAAAACACTACCCATCATCTAGTTCTAATATATACTATAATAGCAAATTTTGGTTATTCCACATCTCTTGTATTTAATAACTTATTACAATAATTGAACTGTCAATCTTTTACTTTAATCATCTGTTCCAAAGGTCCTATGTCTTATTTTTGTTATTGGTGTGTTTTTTTTTTTTTTTTTTTTGAGATAGAGTGCGATCTTGGCTCACTGCAACTTCCACCTCCCAGGTTCAAGAGATCCTCCTGCCTCAGCCTCCAGAGTAGCTGACATTACAGATGCCTGCCACCATTTCTGGCTAATTTTTTGTATTTTTAGTAGAGACGGAGTTTCACCATGTTGCCCAGGCCAGTCATGAACTCCTGACCTCAAGTGATCCACCCGCCTCAACCTCCCAAAGAGCTGGGATTACAGGCTTTGAGTCACTGTGCCCGGCCTTATTTTTGTTATTGGAAAGTATACTTTTTTCATATTTTACTTTGGTTGGATTATACCATATAGAGAGAAGGAACACATTTCACTCCTGTGATGTTTCTGGTCAAAAAGTTTTTTTTTTTTTTTTTTTTTTTACAAATATGCCTTTTCTAGGACAGTTTAAACCAGGACGAAAGTATGTTCTCCACTGATCGAAATAAACTTACATACACTTGATATTTACTTCTCCTATGTTGTGGGTGTGTCTGTACTGAAATCTAAAACTGAAACTTATATCTTAAAGACATCTTATACAAGTGCTTATAATATCAGATAAGCCAAAGCACATGCAAACTACGTTTTCAAAGGCTATTACCATAGCAATTATGGAAGATCTTAGTACTGACTTCCTTTAAGACAAAGTGAGTAAAGAAAATAGCAAGCACAGTGCTAGGCCCAATTAATGTTTGTTCTTTTCATTTTTTCCAGGAAAGCACTTTCTTTTTCACACTGTCACCCACGCTGGAGTGCACTGGTGTGATCTCGGCCCATTGCAACCTCCACCTCCCTGGTTCAAGCAATTCTCTTGCCACAGCCACCCAAGTAGCTGCAATTACAGATGTGTACCACCATGCCCAACTAGTTTTTGTATTTTTAGGAGCAAAAGGGTTTTACCATATTGACCAGGCTGGTCTCGTACTCCTGGGCTCGTGATCCACCTGCCTTGGCCTCCTAAAGTGCTGGGATTACAGGTATGAGCCACCTTGCCCGGCCCAGTAAAGCATGTCTGTCTAAGCAGGGGAATATTACATTTTGCTTTGGTTCCTACATCTCTAAATACTACCAAGTAAGTACTAACCTGTTTCATCTCCTGATAAGACAGTACTTTATGGTCTATCATAAACAGATGAAAAAATATGTTGATTTATATTAATTTAAATTAACTTAGCATTCTCTCACATTCATGGTGCTACAACTAACTCCAAATGTTAGAACAGCTTAATCTCATTTCAGCTGGAGGTATCTTGGACTTATGTGGAGGAGAGGGAGACAGGAGTGACTGTTGCTATTACATCATTTCCAAGAACTGCAAATAGTATACACAGCAGAAAATCTCAGATGAAATCAAGATAACGCTTTAAAAAAGGTAAGCAAACCTGGACTAAAAACATTTCAAATTCCCTTCATGCTCAACATTTAAACCCCAGAATCTTTTAAAATATGTATGTATGTATGTGTGTATGTATGTATTTTCAGATGGAGTCTTGCTCTGCTGCCCAGGCTGGAGTGCAGTGGCATGATCTGAGCTCACTGCAACCTCCACCTCCTGGGTTCAAGGGATTACAGGCCTCCGCACCATGCCCGGCTAATTTTTGTACTTTTAGTAAAGTGATGTACTTTAGCTCCTGCATTGCTAGGATTGACTAAAAGGGAATGTTAAGTAACAGAAATTTTGAAGAGGAACAAGTGAGTAACTTGTTTCATTACAAATAACTGACAATGCACACTGGCCCCTCCTTCTGAGACTCCTCTAGCTACTGGGAATTCTTCCCTAACACTGCCTCTGTCACATCACACTGCTCCTCCCTCACTCTTTGGCTCTACTGCATCATGTAGTGTCCCAGGGAAAGAGGTGGTGGCCAGAGACCTTTCATCCTGCATCTTCCAAAGAGGACACCCTGCAAAATCTGAGTCAACCATATCCGGTGTTTCTCAGTAAGATTACTGTTGGCATTTTGGGCAGGACAGTTCTTGGTTGTTTAGGCTGTTAAGTGCCTTACACAACATTTAGCTCTGGGCTGTGCATGCCAACAGTGCCACAACAAACTAGTGTGTGACCAATAATACCTCTAGACTATTCCATATGCTTCTCAGGAAGATGGTACTCTTCCTGGTTGACTGAAAACTACCATAGGCCCTAAAAATTATTTCATCACAGGGACCATCACTTTCTTCTTAACCTTAAACCTGAATTAGAAATTCACTGCCACTCATTAGTAATCTTAGGTTTGATTTTTACCACCCATAGAGTAAATTACCATATTTACTCTCAAAGAAGATATAATGTGGGGCAATCTAACATATTTAGAACGAAGCCACATATGGAAAAACCTTAAATCCTTCTAAAAACTATGAGCTAACAGTATATTAAAAAGGCATTACCTTTTGATTAAGTAGGACCTCTCCTCAGTAGGCCCTTTCCTTATATCTTTGCATTCTTTTCTGGAATTTTATTTCTGTTCTGTTAATTTGCCCATTACACATTATTGTCGCTATTATAATAATCTTAATCCTTCATTTTTGTACTCACTTGAAGTTTCCTCCTCATTCTTTTATTACATTATTATTAATGGATATAATCCACATCCCCCAAAATTCACCTTTAAAAATTTTTTATTTAGTTGATTTTTGTTTTTGAGGAGGGTCTCGCTCTGTCACTCAGGCTGATGTGAAGTGGTACAATTACAGCTCACTGCAGCCTTAAACTCGTGGCCTCAAGCAATCTTCCCACTTCAGCCTCCAGAGTAGCTGCTGGTCCTACAGGCACACACTACCAAGCCTCACTAATTTTTTTTCTTTCTTTTTTTTTTTTAGAGATGAAATCTTGCTATGTTGCCCAGGCTGGTTTCAAACTTCTGGACTCAAGCAATCCTCCCAACTTGACCTCCCAAAGTGCTGGGATTACAGGCCAGAGTGGCAAATTCACCTTTTTAAAGAATACAATTCAGTGGTTTCACCACTACCTAACTCATCAGCACTAACAGAAATTCTGCACCTATCAGCAGTCATTCCTACTCCCCTCTCCTTTCTTTCCTGAGCAATCTCTATCTCCTTTCTGCGTCTATGAATTGGACATTTCATATAAATTGAATCATATAATTCTGTGATCTTTTGTGTCTGGGTTCTTTCACTCAGCATAATGTTTTCAAGCTCTCTCCATGTTGTGTAGCATGTATCAGTACTCTATTCTTTTTAATGGCTAAATAATATTACTTGGGTAGACATACCACATTTTGTTTACTCACTCAGTTGATGCAGATTTAGGTTATTTGCACTTTTTGGCTGTCATGGAAAACGCTGCCATGAACATTCATGTACAGCTTTGTGTAGACTTTTTTTTGAGACGGAGTCTCCCTCTGTTGCCCAGGCTGGAATGCAGTGGTGCAATCTCGGCTCACTGCAACCTGTGCCTTCCAAATTCAAGTGATTCTCCTGCCTCAGCCTCCTGAGTAGCTGGGACTACAGGCGTGTGCCACCATGCCCAGCTAATTTTTTTTTTCTTTTTTGTATTTTTAGTAGAGATAGGGCTTCACCGTGTTAGCCAGGATGATCTGTCTCCTGACCTTGTGATTCGCCCACCTTGGCCTCCCAAAGTGCTGGGATTACAGGTGTGAGCCACCACACCTGGCAGTTTTTTTTAACTGATACATAATATTTTACATATTTATGGAGGACATGTGGTATTTTATTACATGCAAAGTATGTGTAATAATCAAGTAAGGGTATCTGAGGTGTTCATCACTTTGATTATTTATCATTTCTATGTGTTGGAAACAATTCAAGTCCTCTCTTTGACATACTCTGAAATATACAGTACATTATTTTGATTACAGTCATTCCACTCTGCTGTCAAACAATTCAATTCTGTTGGGTATACACGTAGGAATGGAATCACTGGGTCATATGGTAAACCTATGTTTTACCTTTTAAGGACCTGGAAACTGTTTTTCAAAATGGCTAGAAGATTTTACATTCCCTTTATCAATATGGGAGGACTCCAATTTCTCACATCCTTACCAACATTGTTATTGCCTTTTTTTTCAGTTATCCTAACAAGTGTGAAGTATCTTGTGTTTTGATTTGCATTCTCCTAATGACTATTAGGTTGAACTCTTCTCTTCTGTGCTTATTGGCTACTTGTATATTTTGTTTGGAGAAGTGTCTACTCAAATCCTTTGCCCATTTTTAAATGGAATTATTTGTCTTTTTATTGTTGAGTTGCAAAAGTTCTTTATATATATTAGATACTAGAAACTTACATATATATGATTTGCAAAATTTTCTCCCATTCTGAAAGCTATCTTTTCATTTTCTTGATAGAGTGTCCTTTGAAGTACAAAAACTTTTAATTTTGATGAAGTCCAATTATCTGTTGTTCTTTGTTTATTCTTTATGATGTGACAACAACAATAACAAAAAACAAAAAAACAAAAAACACTAATCCACAATCATGAAGATTTACCTGTTTTCGTTGAAGAGCTTTATTTTAGCTCTTACATTTAGGTCTTTGATCAGTTTTAACACTTGTATATGGTGTGAGTCAGAGGGTCCAACTTCATACTTTTGCATATGGATATGTCCAAAGACTGCTCTTTCCCCATTAGGATGTACTTTTCAATATCGACTGACCATCAACGAAAAAGTTTACTTTTGGACTCTCATTTCTATCCCATGGTCTACCTATAGGTATACCCATACTTACGCTGTACCATACTCTCTCTCTTATTTTTTTGAGACAGAGTTTCGCTCTGGCACCCAGGCTGGAGTGTAATGGTATAATCTTGGCTCACTGCAACCTCTGCCTCCTGGGTTCAAGTGATTCTCCTGCCTCAGCCACCGAGTACCTACAATTACAGGCGCCCACCACCACGTCCTGTAAAAACTAGCCCTTATCTTCCATCAGTTTCCCTGTATAGTAATATTTGCTTTCCTATAATTTGCTACCCTAAAGACTCAAAGTCTTTTCCTTTGTCTAGTCACTTCTCTAGAACTTTAACATATACATATATTTTTTAAAAGACAGAGCTTCACCCACGCTGGTTAATCTTTGTATTTTTTTCAGTAGAGATAGGATTTCATCATGTTGGGCCAAGCTGGTCTCGAACTCCTCACCTCAGGTGATCCACCCGCCTCCAGCCTCTTCAAAGTGCTAGGATTATAGCAGTGAGCCTCTGTGCCCAGCCTGCTGCGCCATACTCTCTTGATATTATAGCTTTGGGACATATGAGTCCTCCAACTTTATTATTTTTTAAGACTGTCTGGCTATTCCAGGTCTTTTGCATTTCCCCATGAATTTCAGGAACAGCTTGCCAATTTCTACAAAAAAAGGCAGCTGGGATCTTGATAAAGATATTGTTGAATCTATAGATCAATTTGGGGAGTGTTGCCATCTTAACAATATTAAAACCTCCAACTATGAACACAGAGGTCTTTTCATTTATTTAGATTTTCTTCCTGTTGTTTTTGTACATTTTTTCCCTTGGGTGGAATTTGATAAGTATTCTCAAAAATATATGAGTTGGGCTGGAAAAGTAAGGCAAAGGTAAGAAATGAATAAACATTAAATATGAAATGACATGGTTCATAAATTCAGAGTAAAAATAAATAACATATTTTCTTCTTCTCTCTACTTCCATTGCTAATTTCTCCTAATAGGATATTTGTTTTAAAAGAAGTTTGAGGCCGGGCGCGGTGGCTCACGCCTGTAATCCCAGCGCTTTGGGAGGCCGAGGCGGGTGGATCACGAGGTCAAGAGATCGAGACCATCCTGGTCAACGTGGTGAAACCCCGTCTCTACTAAAAATACAAAAATTAGCTGGGCATGGTGGCGTGCGCCTGTAGTCCCAGCTACTCGGGAGGCTGAGGCAGGAGAATTGCTTGAACCCAGGAGGCGGAGGTTGCGGTGAGCTGAGATCGCGCCATTGCACTCCAGCCTGGGCAACAAGAGTGAAACCCCGTCTCAAAAAAAAACAAAAAGAAGTTTGAAAGGCTACACCAAGTGTTGGCAAGGATATAGAACAAATGAAACTATCACAATTGCTAGTGGGATTGTAATTTGGTACTTTGTAAAAATGGCAATACATGCTGAATGTAAACATATGCCTACTCTATGACCCAGCAATTCCATTTCTAGGTACATATACCCAACAGAATCATGTGCCAAAATACATGTATAAGAATGCCACACACCACTCTT
Organism: Alouatta palliata; assembly: GCA_004027835.1. Taxonomy (NCBI): domain Eukaryota; kingdom Metazoa; phylum Chordata; class Mammalia; order Primates; family Atelidae; genus Alouatta; species Alouatta palliata. The sequence goes on from PVKV010006764.1 coordinate 31,336, forward strand.
TTTTTTTTTTTTTAAAGACAGGGTTTCACCATGCTGGCTGGCCAGGCTGGTCTTGAACTCCTGACCTCAGGTGATCCACCTTCCTCAGCCTCCCAAAGTGCTCAGATTACGGGTGTGAGCCACCATGCCCAGCCGCCACACACCACTCTTAATAACAGCCCTAATCAGGAAACAATCTAAATGTCCATCAGCAGAATGGATAAGCTGTCACATATTCAAGAAACAAGACAGCAGACTGCCCAAACACATGAATCTCAAAGACAAAATGATGAATACAGTAAGGCAGACCCAAAAGCATGATTGTATGTACTGTATAATTCCATTTACATGAAGTTCAAGAATGGGCAAAATATACAACAGAAGTCAAAATAGTAGTTATCTTTAGAACAGACTAGGAAGAGGCACAAGGAAGCCTTCTGGAATACTGGAATTTTTGTTGTTGTTGAAACTGAGTTTCGCTCTTGTTGCCCAGGCTGGAGTGCAATGGCATGATCTCAGCTCACCGCAACCTCCACCTCCCGGGTTCAAGTGATTCTCCTGCCTCAACCTCTCAAGTAGCTGGGATTACAGGCATGCGCCACCACGTCCAGCTAATCTTGTATTTTTAGTAGAGAAGGGGTTTCTCCATGTTGGTCAGGCTGGTCTCGAACTCCAGACCTCAGGTGATCCACCCGCCTGGCGTGGAATGTTTTATACTACAATCTGGGTAGTGATTACATGAATAGATTTATTCATACAAATTGTACGCCTGAGATCTGTATACTTTATTGTATGAATGTCAATATTTCAATAAGAACAAAAATAAAATTTTAAATACTTGAAAAATCATCTAAACTTAAAAAAAATGGAATTGAGGTTAAATTTCTCATCTCTACATTCATAATTTTAAATAGAGCCAACTACTATTTAATAATCTCCCATTAACTTAAAAAAAAAAAAAAAGAACAAAACAGAACTATCTAAATGTTACAAGTGTGGACACAGGAACTCGCCTTCTAGACTTTGGTTTTAAGACAAATCTGGAAAAATACTGAAATATTTGGTGCTGGGTATTCCAGGAATTTGTAAGACAGGTTAAGTGTTATGAAAACAGCACTTCAAACTTAAAGCTCTTATCCTGAGGCAGGAAATGAAAGCTGGCCTTCCTTTCTTTCCCTTTCTCTCTTTAAATGCTCAAGTGAATGAATACACAGAATAGACAATCCTGGTAATAAAAATATTTAATTTTTCATCTGTGCATTTGCTTTAATTCCCATGAAGACATTTTCCCTAGATATTTTACTATTAGGTTTTTCCACTGCATACTCTGCCAAGATGTCGGGAAGCTGATGGACAGCTGGCATAAAAAATTAGTAACTTAACATAAAAATCTGATTCTGTTTTTGGAGGGCTATGGGACAATACAATTGAAATTATGAGGGTACAATGCAGTACAAAATTATTCAGCAAAGAAAAAGTTAAAATGACACCACTATAGTAGCAAAGCATGAACAAATGCTTCATGTTAACAGAAAAGGTCAATTTCAGATTAAAAAATGTAAATGTCAGCTGGGTACAGTGGCTCACATGTGTAATTCCAGCACTTTGGGGGGCCGAGATGGACATATCACCTGAGGTCAGGAGTTCCAGACCAGCTTGGCCAACGTGGTGAAACTGCATCTCTACTAATCATACACAAATTAGCTGGGCATGGTGGCGCACACTGGTAATCCCAGCTACGTAGGAGGCTGAGGCAAGAGAATCACTTGAACCCGGGAGGCGGAGGGTGCAGTGAGCCAAGGTGGTGCCATTGCACTCCAGCCTGGGTGACAAGAGTGAAACTCCGTTGCAAAAAAAAAAAAAAAAAGTAAATGTCTCTGGGTGAGTATAACAGCAATGTATAACAAAGTCCTCCTAAAACAGTTTTTATAGAAATAATATGCTCTGCAGGATGACTGGAATTTGAAATTCTGAAAAGCAAATATGGTAATATTGGCAAAGTAATAATTTCTCAGGACCTAACAGCTTTACCAAATTAGAATGTTTAACTTCCATTTTAAAAGAGGTGAAGCTGAGCAGGGAGTGTAAACGCAAGGAGACAATTTCGCAAAGGCTGGACTTATACGAGGGCTTACGATGTTCCTGAGCTAAATAAACCTTAGGTAAACAGACCATTCTTTACATGTGCAAGCATGTCCTTTAATAGTAAGAACTGCTGGGATTCCTGACTCCCATTTATTCAGGATATCAGATTCCCAAAAATAATTTTTACTTCTTTCAAGAAAGGGGAAAGTGAGTTGGGCAAGTGAACATTTAGATTTGATAACAAAAGTAACAAAAAATATTTCTAAGTCTCCAGGGTTTTCTGGTGCCAACTGAATTTTGAATTCCCATTATAACCTCTACTTTCTTTCTTTTAAAATAAATTTGGGCTGGGCATAGTGGCTCATGCCTATAATCCCCGCACTTTTGGGAGGCCTAGGTGGGAGGATTGCTTGAGCCCAGGAGTTCAAGACTAGCCTGGGGAACATGGTGAAACATCATCTTTACAAAAAATACAAAAATTAGCCAGACATGGTGGTGCACGCCTGTGGTCCCAGCTACTCGGGAGCGTTAGGCAGGAGAATCGCTTGAACCTGGGAGGCAGAGGTTGCAGTGAGCCGAGAATACACTACTGCACTCCAGCCTGCAGAGCAAGACTCCATCTCAAAAAAAAAGGAAAATGGTAAATTTTGTTATATATATTTACCACAATAAAAAAGTTTTAAAGTTATTTATTTTAGATGACACTGTTTGCTCACTATAGGTCAGGTTATTTTTTTTCTTTTAATTTTATTTCATTTTTGACCAATGGATTTATGTCACAAGGTTTTTTTAAATGACTATATTGAGACATATATGACATGCCATAAAATTCATCCATTTAAAGCATACAATTAAATGTTTTTTAGTATACTTAGAGTTGTGCACCCATTGTGACAATATATGTTAGAATATTTTCATCACCCAGAAAGAAACCAGTACCCTTTAGCAATCCCTTTTCACCCCAGTCCTTCCAGCCTATAGAACAGGTTTAAGCAAAACTTTTGTGGGAGGCGGAGCGAGTAATATAATTTATTCCAAAGCCACACTTTTCTATGTAAACGAAAGACAAGTGATAATTTTTAAAAAGAAAAAGAAGGAAAAAAAAAAAACCTCTCTTAGAGTTCTAATTCCTTTTCTGCCATTAGATCAGTGGTAAAGATAAAATACTACTAGTAAAAACTCCTATGGACAATTTTCTGCAGTTTAGATGAAAATCATGCAAATCAATAAATACAAGCAAGTTTTAAATTTAAATTTTTTGTTCTTTTCTACCAATGCCTATGTATTTTTTTTTTTTTTTTTGAGATGGAGTCTCGCTCTGTTGCCCGGGCTGGAGTGCAGTAGCATGATCTCAGCTCACTGCAACCCCTGCCTTTCGGGTTCAGGCCATTCTCCTGCCTCAGCCTCCTGAGTCACTGGGACTACACGCACCTGCCACCATGCCCAACTGATTTTTGTAGTTTTAGTAGAGACAGGGTTTCACCATCTTGGCCAGGCTGATCTTGAACTCTTGACCTCATTATCAACCCACCTTGGCCTCCCAAAGTGCTGGGATTACGGACATGAGCCACCGTGCCTGCCCTTTGTATTTATCTTTAAAAACACCAAAGGAACCAAAGAGCACAAGGACAGAAGCTAAAACAAATATACATGTTATGGAAAGATTCCCTATGGCACATTTTAAGATATGCCTCTACTTTGTACTTAATTAATTTGCCCGTTTTTAACTTCCTGTTACTGTACTTAATGCCGTTTATGTGTGGTCTTGTGTTGCCAGAACAAACTGCAAACTCTGAGGGCAAATAATGTTATATTTTTTTCCCCAGTACCTCCCCCAAGATTACTAATTACTAGGCCGATAAGTGGAAATACTCGGAGAAAATGAAAACCCTTTATGTATTCAAACTAAATTATAAAGCAAAATGACCTATATATTCAATTACATTAAGGCAAACAATCATCTAATACATTAGTAAATATCTAGCACACAAAAAGCATTCTGGAATTGGATCCAAGGGTCAAATCCTGGCTCCACCACTAGTAATTATGTGGCCTTGGGTATGCAACTTAACCTTTTGTAAAAGAGGGAAAATAACGTTTAATGTTTACTACTTGTTTAATTTAATGAAAAGCACTTAGAACACCGCTAACCACAGAGTAAGCAGATAATAAACGGCCACTATTATTTGACTTGGTCGTGTATTCTTCCCTTAAAATCATGCTGTTCATGTCTTCCATAAAACATGTTCTGACCCTTTGGCTTAGCCTTAACTTTCAAAGATGAAATGAATGACTATCTTACTTCCCTTGTTGTTTCTAGTTCTCCATTTTCTATTTTCTGAGCACACTCTTATTAATTTTAACACATAACACAAGGACACAGCCAACTTTACTAACTATAATCACTTCATTCTCTAATGCTCTGATTTACAGTTTATAAACAAGCTTTATATATTTTACCCTCTATGGTGATGCTACAAACTTTATAAAGCTTTTAAGTTTTCCTTTATTCTCCAATTTAGAATATCTCTACCATTACCCAGTAATTAACATCCAGGTGAGGGGCAAATTACCTTTGCATATCTGAGTGTTCAAGAAGGCAAGCAGACACCCTCCTTTTCTGAAAACTACCACTCAGGCACACCCCACCATACCAGGGATGGGACCCTGTCCCTACCTGAGCTAATTTTATTCTCACATCTAATAATCTAGAATAGACATAGAGATATGCTTGCATGGAGGACATTTTAAACTTGAAATAATAAGACAGTCATTTTGAATGTCATACATCAAAGCAGTAATGCATGTCTCAGAAAGAAAGAGAAAACTAATAATTCCACTATCTTCCTGAATTTCGCTTATTAGCTTTAATTTGGTATTTGGTTCTTTGGTGGTATATAAACTTTTTTTTTTTTTTTACATGGAGTCTTGCTCTGTTGCCCAGGCTGGAGTGTAGTGGTTACATCTCAGCTCACTGCAACCTCTGCCTCCCAGGTTCAAATGACTCTTCTGCCTCAGCCTCCCAAGTAGCTGGGATTACAGGCACGCATCACCACGCCTGGCTAATTTTTGTATTTTGATTAGAGACAAGTTTCACCATGTTGGTCAGGCTGGTCTCAAACTCCTGATCTCAGGTGATCCACCAGCCTCAGCCTCCCAAAGTGCTGGGACTGCAGGTGTAAGCCACCACGCCTAGCCTGTGGTATATAATCTTCTGAAGTCAGACTATCTAGGTTTGTCTCCTGGCTTGAGCGTCTAGTAGCTATATGGCTTTGACCAAGTCACTTAACCTGTGAGTTTAGTTTCTTCATCTATAAAATGGGAACAGGAGTTGGGATGATGATAACTACCTACTTGATAAGGTTGTTTTAAGAAAATGGGATACTCCATTAAAGCACTTATTGCACTGTTTAAACACATGGCCTTTTAAAATTCATTATTTTATATTTATATATGTAAGATCATTTATATTATTCTTTTCTATTTTTGTTATATTATCTATAACAAGACCTATAATATTTTAAGGCCTATTCCTCTACCTTCATGTTGGGAAAAAACAGTATCTTCTAAGGAGATATTAAAGACCTTGAGGAAAAAGAGAAAAGGCAAGTCAACAAGGGACAGTTTTTTTTCTAACTCTAAGGCCCACTCAGATAACAAAAAAAAAAAAAAATAAAGAGAAAAAAATTAATAAAATAAAAAACATA
>PVKV010006764.1:37206-102142 GCA_004027835.1 Alouatta palliata
TTGGGAGGCCAAGGCGGGTGGATCACGAGGTCAAGAGATCGAGACCATCCTGGTCAACATGGTGAAACCCCGTCTCTACTAAAAATACAAAAATTAGCTGGGCATGGTGGCACGTGCCTGTAGTCCCAGCTACTCGGGAGGCTGAGGCAGGAGAATTGCTTGAACCCAGGAGGTGGAGGTTGCGGTGAGCCGAGATTGCACCATTGCACTCCAGCCTGGGTAACAAGAGTGAAACTCCATCTCAAAAAAAAAAAAAAAAAAATAGTAGGATCTAAGTGGTATTAAGAAATATTTATAATCTAGCACTAAGAAACTGTTGTTTATTCTGAGAATTCAAAAAAATGAATATTTTACCCTAAGAGGCTTTTCTTTTTTTTTTTTTTGAGATGGGGCTTTGCTGTGTTGCCCAGCCTGGAGTGCAGTGGTGCGATCTCGGGTCATTGCAACCTCTGTCTCCTGGGCTCAAGTGATCCTCTGCCTCAGCCTCTCAAGTAGCAGAAATTACAGGTGCCCACCTCCATGATTGGCTAATTTTTGTATTTTTAGTAGAGACAGGGTTTCATCATGTTGGCCAGGCTCGTCTCAAACTCCTAACCTCAAGTGATCTGCCTGCTTTGGCCTCCCAAAATGCTGGGATTACAGGCATGAGCCGCTGTGCCCAGCCCCTTAAGAGGCTTTGGAAGCTATATGCCATTTTTTTGTAGTTGGCACATGGTAAGTAGTCAAAAAAAGATTACTGAATGAATAAACTTCTTATTGTGGCTTGAACTAATAAAAAACACAATCAAATAAAAGCAATAAAAAGTTATCTCTGGATATGTTTTGAAGATCAGATAGCAATAAAGGAATAATATGTCTTAAAAGTCCCCAAACACACACAAAAAAAATTGTAATGGGCAGAGTTCTTATCTGCTAATAAAATATATTTAACACCACTCTCTCAATTAGCTGTGCATATGCAGGAAGAGGAAGGGACAGCAGCCCAGATCATTAAGAAATTGTCTACATTTGATTTTGAAATACATTTTATTTATTTTAATTTTTTAAATTTTTTGAGACAGAGTCTTGCTCCATTGCCCAGGCTAGAGTACAGTGGTGAGATCTCGGCTCACTGCAACCTCTGCCTGCCAAGCTCAAGTGATTCTCCTGTCTCAGCACCTCAAGTAGCTGGGACTACAGGCATGAGCCACTGCACCCCGGCTAATTTTTTTTTTTTTTTTTTTTTTCTGGTAGAGACATTGTTTCACTATTTTGACCAGGTTGGTCTTGAACTCCTGAGCAAGCAATCTACCTGCCTTGGCCTCCCAAAGTGCTAGAATTACACTTGTGAACCACCAGGCCCAGCCTACAAAACAGTTTAAATATAGTTCTGTTTTTCTCCTGCACATTCATCTATCAAGAGTAATCTCTTCCTAGCAATGCCTTATGATGGCCCACTTTTATTTAAATTACGATTTTGAACTTGGAAATGCAAGGACTCTATGTACACAGACTGGATGATCTGGACACACAACAATTTAGAAGGGATGGGGTCCATGTGGAAATGTATTCTAACACTAAGTCACCACATTTTATTTTTTAAAAGAAGCAGTCTTTCCTTCACTCATCTTTTTACATTATCAATGGTCACTTTTCTTGAACAGCTCTAAAGTGGGGAGAGAAAGCAGCAGATAACACTTTAAACTCTTGTCACAACACTTTCCAGATCAGTAAATTACACACTTGTCACAAGTATCCAGATGGGATGCATCACGAATATATCTAAGAATGTCTAGGCCAGGTACAGTGGCTCACTCCTGTAATCTCAGCACTTTGGGAGGCTGATGCCAGTACATCACCTGAAGTCAGTAGACCACCTGAGGTCAGGAGTTTGACACTGGCCTGGCCAACATGGAGAAACTTCATCTCTACTAAAAATACAAAAAGTAGCCAGGCATGGTGGCACGCACCTGTAGTCCGAGCTACTCAGGAGGCTGAGGCATGAGAATGGATTGGACCCGGGAGGCAGAGTTTGCAGTGAGCCAAGATTGTGCCACCGAACTCCAGCCTGGGCAACAGAGCAAGACAGACTCTGTGTGAAACACACACACACACACACACACACACACACACACACACACAGAATATCTTAAAGTACCAAGTGAAAACTGAAGAAGGAAGTAGGTTGAAAGGGATAGTAGAGCATGTAAAGAAAAAAAAAGTGAACATATTTTTACAACCACAGTACACTGGCATTTGAATTTATTTCTTCTGTTTTTTTTTTTTTTTTTACATTATCTTAGAGAAAGATAATGAATCTTATCTAAAAGTTCAAAATGAAAATAACAGAAATACTAGCTAAAAGACAGGACAGACTGATTTTAACAAGTTTCCCGTAAGTCCTAACTAAATGGCACTGGAAAATCTTTCTGTTAAGAACAAGTAAATAAATGGACCTTCAACAGACTCTTTACAAGCGAAGGCATTTTCATGCCCCAGTGAACAGTCTTGTGAAAGAGAGATTTATAAGGGACTTCCAGGAAACAAGAGTTCAGTAATTTTCTAACACTGAAGCAAAGTGAAAGAGAACTAGGTTTACCATCTCCAAGACACAACCCCTATTTTGCTAGACTATCGACAAATATCAAAGTGCTCAGCCGGGGCCACTGTCAAGCTAAAGAACATCAAAGCAGACAGATCTGCCTCTTCATATCCTAGGGATACCGTTCTAAAGCAGGCCCTTGGTTTCTTATCTCCCTGCAAGAACTAGAGCTGCTTTTGCTAACACTAAGTACTGCACAGTAAATTCCTTTTAAAAGCACTGTTTATCACTCCCACTCTCTTTGGCTTAATCCTTTAATTCATTTCAATGCCAGAAACTAGGATTTCCTGAGGACTGTCACAGGATGTATGACAAGCAGCAGGGGCCAAGCTTAAAGCTGTTGATTCAATATCATCAGAAGTTTAAAAAAAATGGTTGCTAATGCACAACCAGAAACAGAGGGCCCTCCACCGAAGGCAGAAAAGAGGCGGCCATACCTTTGAAAGAGCAACGAACTGAGTTTTAACTGATGCCAACCCACAGGCAGCACAGAAAGTCTTTTGTTTGTTTGATTGTTTGTTTGTTTATTTTTGAGACCAAGTCTTACTCTGTCGCCTGGGCTGGAGCACAGTGGCATGATCTCGACTCACTGCAACCTCTGTCTCCCAGGTTCAAGCTTTCTCCTGCTTCAGCCTCCTGAGTAGAGTAGCTGGGATTACAGGCGTGGGCCACCACAACCAGCTAATTTTTGTATTTTTAGTAGAGATGGGGTTTCACTATGTTGGCCAAACTGGTCTCCAACTCTTGATCTCAAGTGATCCACCCACCTCGGCCTCAGAAAGACTATTCTACTGACCTCTGCTGGGACTGGAACATATCACAGCCTACTCTGAGAATTAAAGAGATAAGGAATGTGAACACATTAGTAATGTATCTACCCACAGATTATGATGGCTAGCAAGTAAAGCTAATCTCTGGTAAAGGCTTGGCTTCGATTTGAATTAATAGTTTTAGAGGTAGAAGGTAAGACAATAAGACAATCAGAGTTTCACAAAACGACTAATGTTAAACATTTAAAAAGTGGGCAAGGCTATTTGTATTGCTAACAATACAAATGCTTGCTAACACCAAGTACTCTTTACGTACTAAAGAATTTGAGAATTAATAGGTTATAAAAATATAAGTAGTCAAAAAAAAGTAAAACAAAAATAATTAATTCCAACTAGCCGTAAGAACCATGACCACAGATCTCTGAATCCTTAGTTCTGTTTTTCTCCTGCACTTGATTGGTTTCTAACTTCTCCACCTATGCCACTGATTCAATCAGCAAGAATCATCAGCTGTTCAGAAGGGAGTGTCAGCACCCCAGGCATTCAGAGTTCCAGAAACACCAAAAATGGCAACTTAGCTCTGCCACCAAACGCCTGTCTTATAAGCCAAACATTTCCCTCATTTATATATCTTGACTTCCAATTTCTTTTTCTTTTTCAATTGCCATCAATCAGTAGAGTTGCTTTAGTTGTCTCTGAAGTAAACAAGTAAAAAAAAAAAAAAAAAAAAAAGATAATCCTCCTTTTTTTCTTTTTTCTAGAGAGAAGTTTTCCTCATCACACTGGAACACAGTGGCGTGATCATAGCTGGGCTCATGCGATCCCCCTGTCTTGGCCTTTCAAGTAGCTAGGATTACAGACGTGCACTACCACGCCTGGCTTATTTTTAGAATTTTTTTGTAGAGACAGAGTCTCACACTATGTCACCCAGACTGGTCTCAAACTCCTGGCCTCAAGTGATCCTCCAGCTTCAGCCTCCCAAAATGTTAGAATTACAGGTATGAGCCACCATGCCCAGCCTAAGGTTTTCTTTTCAATGCATATTCTAGGGCCTCATCCACCAAGACTCAGTGGTGTGGGTGAAACAAACTAGAATCTTCATTTTTATCAAGCTCTACAGCAGTGGTTCTGAACTGGGGCCTTATATTAGAAGTACCTGGGTGCTTTTAAATAACACCATGCCATGGCAGGGAGGCCTCCCTCAAGATATTCAAGGAGTCTGCAGAAGGTCTCTGACACTGGCACTGTTTTTTTAAGCTTTCCTTTGTGTAAGCAAGGAATGAACCACTGTACTAAAAGTACCTCTGATGCAGGTGGTCCAAGGACAAAGTTTGAGAACAGGGGCTTTAAAGAGTTCATGTTAATAAGATCCTTCTGAACCTCTGACAAAGACTCTCTCCTCTGACTAAACTTGAGTCTGGCTCCTCTCGGAGTCCTTTCTGGTAAGGTCCTGACCTTGGCCCTCCTTCTCTATTCTTGTAGAATCCAGTTTGAGCAATAATCCTGCTAAGTCAGGTTAGAGAAAATCCCCTACCTGACTACCCCTGGTCTCTTATGACCCAGGCCTACTTTCAACAAGAATGCTGAAGGCAAGCATCTCCCTTACCCCAGATGTTTCCTCTTAGGATTTTTCTATCAACTCACTCCCACCCCCTTGGCTGTAAATGCTCACCCATCCTTACTGGAGTCAGACTGCAGCCCACCCTCTCTACCACACTGGAAGACGCCATTGCAGTGGTCTCTATACTTATTACCATGGCCCCCTTTAAAGAGGGAGACCCAGGCATCTCAGGTCAACTTCCCCTATTCATTCCTAAGACTGTAAACCATAGCCCTTTTCATATGTAATTCCTAAGACTGTAAACTTCCCCTTTTCATTCCTAAGACTGTAAACCGAAGCCCTTTTCATATGTAATTCCTAAGACTGTAAACCGAAGCCCTTTTTACATGTAATTCCTAAGACTGTAAACTGAAACCCTTTTCATACGTTAAGCTATAAACCTAAGATTCTTCCACGTGTAACATCTAAAGTATAAGCCTATATAAAGAAGGAACCTTCCTTTGTTAGGGGAGCTTGGCTGTAAAGGCAACTATGCCACCTTGCTCCCGGCCGAATTAAACTCCTTCCTCCCATATCCGAGAGATCCGTTTCCCACAGCTACTCCTGCTACACCTTGAATGAAGAAGTCTGCCTTATCCTATTTAACAAGTGCCAGGGATAATTTTTTCTTTAACACCTCACTCTACTGCCAAAGTAGATGGCAGGGAGATAGATATAAATAAAATATTTAGATAATCAGAAAAACCATAGGTGACAACTTCGGGAGGCCAAGGCGGTGGATCATCTGAGGTCAGGAGTTCGAGACCAGCCTGACCAACATAGTGAAACCCCGTCTCTACTAACACAAACCCCATCTACTAACAAACCCTGTCTCTAACAACATAAAAATCAGCGTGGTGACATGCACCTGTAGTCCCAGTTATTTGGGAGGCTGAGGCAGGAGAATTGCTTGAACCCGGGAGGTGAAGGTTGCAGTGAGCCAATATTTTGCCACTGCACTCCAGCCTGGGTGACAGAGTGTGACTCCTTCTCAAAAAACAAGAAAATAAACAAACAAACAGAAGTGATAAGAAGAAAAGACTCCAGCAAAGGTCCTATGTCTCAGGTAAACAGTAACTGAAGAAATCAAATTGTAGGGGGAAAATACTTAAAATAAATTTACAGCAGTCCCTGCCAGAGCGATCAGACAAGAGAAAGACATAAAAGGCATCTAAGTAGAAAAAAAAGTCAAATTTCTGTCTTAACTGACAATATCTATACCTAGAAAACACTAAAGATGCCACCAAAAGGCTTGTATACCTGATAAATTACTTCAATAAAGTTTCGGGATACAAAATCAATATATAAAAATCAGTAGCATTTCTATAGACCAATAATGTTCAAGGTAAGAGCCAAATCAAGAACACAATTCCATTTACAATGGCCACACACACACACACACACACACACCACAAGCTAGGAATATATCTAACCAAAGAAGTGAAAGATCAGCACAAACAAACAAATGACACAAACAAGTGGAAAAACATTCCATGCTCATGGATTGGACTGGAAGAATCAATATCGTTAAAAAGGCTACACTACCCAAAACAATCTATAGATTCAATGCTATTCCTATCAAACTGCCAATATCATTTTATAAAGAATTAGAAAAAAATTATTATAAAATTTATATGAAATCAAAAAAGAGCCTGAATAGCCAAAGTAATCCTATGCAAAAAGAACAAAGCTGGAGGCATTACATTATCCATTTTCAAACTATACTACAATATTATGAAAACCAAAACAGCATGGTACTGTACAACAACAGACATATAGACCAATGGAACAGAATAGAGAACCCAGAAATAAAGCCACACACCTATAACCAACTGATCTTCAACAAATTGACAAAAATAAGCAATAGAAAAGGACTCCCTATTAAGTAAGTGGTGCTGGGATAACTGGCAACCATATGTATGTGCAAGAATGAAACTGGATAACTACCTATCCTATACAAAAAATTAACTACCTACACAAAAATTAACTCAAGATGGATTAAAGGTGTAAATGTAAGACCTCAGACTATAAAAAGGAAATACCCTTCTAGACATTGGCCTTGGCAAAGATTTTAAGACTAAGTCCTCAAAAGCAACTCCAACAAAAATAAAAATTGACAAGTGGGACCTAATTAAAGAGCTTCTGCACAGCAAATGAAACTATCAACCAAGTAAACAGGCACCTATAGAACAGGAGAAAATATTCACAATCTATGCATCTGACAAAGGTCTAGTGTCCAGAATCTATACAGAACTTAAATCAATAAGCAAAAACAAGTAACTCCATTAAAAAGTGGGAAAAGGACATAAACAGACACTTCAAAAGAAAACATACACGTGGCCAACAAACATAAAAAAATGCTCAATACCACTAAGTATCAGAGAAACGCAAATCAAAATCACCGAGATACCATCTCACACCAGTCAGAATGGCTATTAAAAAGTAAAAAAATAACAGACGTTGATGATGCTGCAGAGAAAAGGGAGTGCTTATTCACTGTTTGTGGGAACATAAATTAGTTTAGCCACTATGGAAAGCAGTTTGGAGAGTTCTCAAAGCACTAAAAATGAACTGCCATTCAACCCAGCAATCCCATTATGGGAGTATATACTCACCTCAAAAAATAAATTGTTCTACCAAAAAGACATGCACTCGTATGTTCTTTGTTGTTGTTGTTGTTGTTGTTGTTGAGACGGAGTCTTGCTCTGTCACTCAGGCTGGAGTGCGGTGGCACAATCTCGGATCACTGCAACCTCCACTTCCAGCGTTCAAGCAATTCTCCTGCCTAAGCCTCCTGAGTAGCTGGGATTTACAGGTGTATGCCACCACGTCTGGCTAATTTTTTTTTGTATTTTCGTTTCACCATGTTGGTCAGAGCTAGTTGTGAGCTCCTGACCTCATGACCCACCCGCCTCAGCCTCCCAAAGTGCTGGGATAACAGGTGTGAGCCACTGCACTCAGTTGCACTAACATGTTCACTGCAGCACTATTTGCAATAGCAAAGACAGGGAATCAACCTAAGTGCCCATCGACAGTGGACTGGATAAAGAAAATGTGGTATACACATACCACAGAATACTACACAACCATAAAAATAACAAAATCACGTCCTTTGCAAGCAACATGGATGCAGCTGGAGGCCATTATCTTAAGTGAATTAATGCAGAAACAGAAAACCAAATACCACATGTTCTCACTTATAAGTGTGAGCTTAACACTGGGTACACATGGACATAAAGATGGTAACAAAAGACACTGGGGACTATGGGGTGGAGGGGTTGGGGAAGTGGGAGGATAAAGGTTAAAACACTACCTATTGGGTGCAATGTGCACTACCTGGTGATGGGTTCAATTGTACTCCAAACCTCAGCATCACACAATACATTCTTTTAACAAACCTGTACAATGTACCCCATAAATCGAAAATAAAAATTGAAGGCTGCGTATGGTGGCTCATGCCTGTAATCCCAGTACTTTGGGAGACTAAGGCAGGTGGATCACTTGAGGTCAGGAGTTCAAGACCAGCCCAGTCAACATGGTGAAACCCTATCTCTACTAAAAATACAAAAAATTAGCAGGGCATGATGGTGGGCGCCTGTAGTCCCAGCTATTTGGGAGGCTGAGGCAGAAGAACTGCTTGAACGCAGGAGGCAAAGGTTGCAGTGAGTCAAGATCGTGCCACTGCACTCCAACCCGGGTGACAGAGCAAGACTCCATCTCAAAAATTTTTTTAACTGAATTTAAAAAAATTAAAAATTAAAATTACAAAATAAATGTTACTATTAAATAAAACTAATTTATCTACTTCAATCTTAAATTAAAAAAAAATTTGACTTGCAGTATTTTAAGAGCTTAGTTTCCTCATAGCATCTTACCACATCTCCAAAATAAGGGACATCGAGTCCAGGGCTCCTTTCCTATCCCAAAGGAACACACTTAAACTATTTATGTTTCATAGGAAGAACAGTATTCTACTCAGTGAAGAAGTCTACATTTGTGCAAATGTTAGCTTCCAGCCCGCTGCCTGTAGGCACCCTTTTTTTTTTTTTTTTTTTTTTTTTTTTGAGACGGAGTTTTGCTCTTGTTGCCCAGGCTGGAGTACAATGGTGTGATCTCCACTCACTGCAACCTCCGCCTCCTGGGTTCAAGCGATTCTCCTGCCTCTGACTCCTGAGTAGCTGGGATTATAGGCATGAGCCACCATGCCTGGTTAATTTTGTATTTTTAGTAGAGTAGGGGTTTCTCCATGTTGGTCAACCTCGGGTAATCCGCCTGCCTCCCAAAGTGCTGGGATTACAGGCGTGAGCCTGTGGGCACCTTAATAGCTAGCTTCAAACTAACTCTGAAACAAGACACAAAAGGAGAGTCTGCTCTTATTGCAATAAATTTTTAATAGCATTTGGATTTGGAAGAAAGAAATAGCAGTGGAATCAAAAATAGATACACCATGTTGCAAAAGCTCTTGAGTATTCAGAATAGATTTCTGAAGCAGAAAGGTGGTGAAAGGGGTTACTGATACATGGGGAGAAAACAGGGAGGCAAATGCCCAAAAGGGCTTTCATTTGTTGGGCTGATTACTCACAACTAAATGTCAGAAAATTAGCAGAAAATTGCAGATTATAAAATAGCCTGTCTTAATAAAATTCTAACTATCATCATGCAACCTCAGAATTAGAAGCAGATGGAGTTAGAAAAGCTACATTCTAGGTGGAGACAAGATATTGAGTAAACTTGTCCCATACGTGAGCTCAAATATCTCCACCTGGAAGGTGGTCATATTGCTTGCGATTTCAGAAAGCTTAAGCCATTGGTTAAAATGCTTTTTGTGCTCAATAATGAAGAAGCTACTTTACAAAAGGAAAATCTTTTCTTTTTCTTTGATTGTTGGTTATTTACTAGAGAGTATCCACAGAAAAATTTCATTTATATAGAAAGTTATATAAGAAACCTAAGATAGGAGTTTGCTTCAAAAAATTAGCTGGTTTTAAGGAAGTTTAAGGTTTTAGGGGAGTGGGAGTAAGTGAAGGAGGAGGTTGTAGAAGAGAGAGGAGGAGGAAATTGAGAAAACACAAGCTGAACAAAGGAAGAATCTATCTGTGGCTCTGAGACTAGTTCTTGCCAGGAATCTGACCTCTACCACTGGACTGTTTTTTCAAAGGGAAAGATCACCTATTGTTCAAATCTGCATCTCCCACACAGCGTTATCTACCACTGTGCAGAGTAGCTGCTTGATAAATGTTTACCAAATGATGCAATAAGTATTTTTTTTAAACAATAGCATTCTAGGCAGAAAGTCACAAAACAGGAGGAATCTAGTCTGATTCCCAGTATCAGATAAACTGCTAAACTGTACTGTATGTAAGAATAAAACTGTGCTTACCAGAAAACCTAGTGTTTATTTTGATGAATTTCTAATAGTAAAATAAATTACTTTAAAACACAATAAAGAAAAAGTCAACACCCGAACATTCCTGGGCTCAGGAAGCATATTGCTTGGTGGGAGGGTTAAGAACTGTCAGCCCCCAAGGACAGGCAGGAAAGTCTCTCTATCTATGGTACCCTCACAGCAAGGCTGTGTTTTTTCAACACGTCTAACCCTTTTGCATAGGAATCTTGGAATGCTTTTTTTTTTAAAGAGACAAGGTCTCACTACGTTGCCCAGGCTGGAGTGCAGTGGCTATTCACAGGTGTAATCCCATTATTGATCAGAAGGGGAAGTTTTAACCTGCTCCGCTTCCAACCTGGACCAATTCACCCCTCCTTAGGCAACCTGGTGGTTCACTACTTCTGGGAGGTCATCATACTGATGGCTGAACTTGGTGCAATCTCTGGCACAGTGTGCTACAGCCCAGGACTCTGGGGTTCAAGTGATCCTTCTGCCTCAGCCCCCTGAGTAGCTGGGACTCCAGGCACCACACTGTCCTGGAATTTTTTTTTTTTTTTTAAGTGTCTCAGTTCTCTTAGTTTTTGACAGTTCTCTGGTATTCTCGAGGTGATCATTTAACACCTCATTAACAAGTCTATTACTGGAATTAATTCAAATGAGCCAAACTTAATTTTAATTAAACCTCAATCTGCTCAGGGTAGTCTTTTTCTCCTACATCAGTAGCTGCCCGCATGTGCCCAGTTCCTTTCAAAACAAAGAAGTACAAAACTCTATGAAGTGTTCTATCATCATTTAAAAATTTATCTATTAAAATGTACCTATCTAGTTAATTTGGTTATTCTGGCTTAACATTCAACTATTCAAGCAATTTTACAATAAAGTACTTGAAGAACCCACTGATTTTCTAGTATTTCCAATTATGCATGAATGCATTCATTCGTTCATTCATTCAGTAAGAAAGGATCCTAGATGTCACACACTAAGCTGGATGCTACGCATGTTATTAACTACACCTTTGAACAGAAATAAAATACACCAAAGCACAGCTCTGGAAAATGCAAAAACAAAATTTTAGTTTATTTGGTCAAACATTTTGCCTTGATTAGTAAGTAGATATTGCAGCTAAATTCCATTAGTGGACATGGATTAGTGATGTGTAAAGCTAGAATTTCAAATGTCTAGCAGAATTTGCCAGAATTTCTTAGGCCTCATTTTTTTTTCTACTCTGTGGCCTGTGCTAACTCAGTATTCCCATTCCAGGTACAGGCATTCTGGCAGCACAATTCCCATTCATTATTATCTCACCTGGGATCCTAGTGAAGCTGCCTTTCAATATCTGTCAACCTAGTTCCATATCCTATTCTTTGGGAAAAGGATAGAAACTGGAGGGAAAATGTGGAAAAGGTTGGGAGGAAGGGGAAAGGAGTGTCACAAAGTCATGTGGAAACTGGATCTCACCTTCCCTTGCATGCTGCAGCTTTTTTTTGAAGGCTCTGCATTCACACAAAAGAGCAATATTTCTTCACACAAAAAGATGAAAACATTTAACAATAAGCAACCACATGCTGTCTATGTATGTGTTTAAGCCTTACTTTCAATACCAGGTGCTTAATGTATTCTGGAATCCAACAATAACAAAGTTTTCATCATAAAAGTAATATATTCACTGATACGGTTTGGATGTTTGTCCTCTCCAAATCACAGGTTGGAGTGTGACCACCAGTGATGGAGGTGGGGTCTGGTGGGAGGTATCTGGATCATGGGGCAGATCGCTCAAGAAGAGCTTGCTGCCATCCTCAGGTAATGAGTGAGTTTTTGCTCTAAGTTGCCCCAAGATCTGATTGTTTAAAAGAGAATGGTACTTCCCCTTTTTCTGATTCCATCTCAGAAAAAAAAAAAGGTCACAAATTCTTCGACACGCCTCCAGTGGGGAGGTGGAATCTAGCTCCCCATCCCTTCAATCTAGGATGGCCTTAGTGACCATCACTTTTCTGACCTGTTGCTTGTTAACAACAGGTCAGAAAAGGTCATGGGGTTTCCACCAGGTTCTCTGAAATGCTTGCTCTCTGAAGCATCCTTTCTGGGTACCCAGTCACAATGTTATGAGGAGCCCAAGCCACATGGAAAGGATACATGCACGAAGGTACTCTGGTCAACAGCCTCAGCTGAGCCTGGCTCCAAGTCACTCCAGCCCAGGTGACATGTGAGTAGAGAAGCCTCCGGATGATGCCAACCCCCAACCATCTCAGTCTTTCCAGACACTTGAGTTTTCCAGGCTAGCCCCAGACACTGGAGCAAAGACAAGTCATCTCTGCTGTGCCCTGACCAAATTCCTGACCTGTGGCATCTGTGAGCATAATCAGATGGCTATTGTGTCGCAGCACTAAACTCTGGGGTGGCAAGAGGCAAAAACTAGAAAACTGGTGCTGACTCAAACATCTAATTACCATGTTTCATTTTCTCACTACCAGCACAGCCCAGATTTCATCATTTAGTACAGGTAAGTCATTTATCTGGAGGTAACGTGTCACACAGATCCAAGTTCTAGAACAGGGCAAAGATATTTTCCAATGTTAACTTTGATAGCTCTTAGCCATTTCTTAGTCAGCTAAACCTGTGTGCTCAATCAATAAAGTAAATGTGCCTACGTGAAGTAACTAGAGAAATGCTAGCTATATGTATACATATGCGTGTGTATATGTCTCTCTCTCAGGTTCAAACACACTATTTCCACTAACACCATATCAGAAGGAGAGGAGATGAAGTTATTATTATTACTAATAGGGAGCTACTCACAGGTTCCACAATGTCTTTACAAC
This sequence comes from Alouatta palliata, assembly GCA_004027835.1. NCBI lineage: Eukaryota > Metazoa > Chordata > Mammalia > Primates > Atelidae > Alouatta > Alouatta palliata. The sequence goes on from PVKV010006764.1 coordinate 50,363, forward strand.
ATTAATAAAACAACTTCTTCAGGGAATTAATTCACAAAACTGAAAATGATCACACTTCACTATTTCTAAAACTCTCTCATTAGAGAAAAGGAAGATCTAACACAGATCAGAAAAAATGTTATGGCAAAATTCTGATTTAAGAAAACAGTCGGCCAGGCACGGTGGCTCACACCTGTAATCCCAGCACTTTGGGAGGCCAAGGCGGGTGGTTCATGAGGTCAGGAGTTCAAGACCAACCTGGCCGAGCTGGTGAAAGCCGGTCTCTACTAAAAATACAAAAATTAGCTGGGCATGGTGGCAGGTGCCTATAATCCCAGCTACTCAAGAGGCTAAGACAGAGAACTGCTTGAATTCCCTCGAATTGCAACCTCAGGAGGCGAAGGTTGCAGTGAGCCAAGATTGCGCCACTGCACTCCAGCCTGGGCAACACAGCGAGATTCCATCTCAAAAAAAAAAAAAAAAAAGAAAGTAAGTAAGTAAGTAAAGAAAACAGTCAACTGGGCATGGTGGCTCATACCTGTAATCCCAGCACTTTGGAAGGCCAAGGAAGGCAAATCACTTGAGCCCAGGGGTTCAAGACTAGCCTAGGCAACATGGTGAAACCCCACCTCTACAAAAAACACAAAAAAATTGGCCAGGTATGGTGGCACACTCCTGTGGTCCCAGCCACTTGGGAGGCTGAAGCAGAAGAATCCTGTGAACCTGGGAAGTGGAGGCTCCCGTGAGCTGAGATCGCACCACTGTATTCCAGGTTGAGTGACAGAGCAAGACTCTGTCTAGAAAAACAAAAAAGAAAAGAAAAGAAAACAGTCTTAAATCAATCAAAATGTACCGCTTTATTCAATCCAAACAAAATCAGTCTTACAACAAAGTATTACATAACTGTACAGTGTAGAGCTCACAGCTGATAATGTGCAATCTTTTACAAATGCCAAACTGACTTTACAAGCATTACAAAAGCAACAAGTGAAATTATTGTCTCATAACATGCAATGAAAATATTTTTTAAAGTAAAAATAGACACCCAATTGCTCCCCTTTTAGTACCACTGTTCTGCAGTCAATGCTGCCCTCTGGTGATGCAGAACCAAAGTCAAATGTCAGAAAGCGAACACTACACTTTATTGTTCATAGTAGTATATCTAAGTCAAGGCATGTACTTGGGACTACAAATCCCATCAAAGACAAAATAAACAGATGCAGGATGTCATTTATTATCTATGTGAAATTAGAAACTCTTTAAAAAGGCATTAAATCAGAAATACTAACTTATGAAAACAGCAGCTCTTAACTATGCTGTTAATGAAACATCACTAACAGTGAATTCCATCCTCACATAAAATTATGCAATTCAAGAAAAACCCTGAAGCATATCACCTCCGAGTTAAGAAGGTATATAGGACAGTAAGAGTAAAGCCTCCCATCTATAAACAAAAAAATTCCACAGGAAGTTAGCCAGGGTCGTTCTCATGGCATATGTATCAAACACACTAAAAGTGTCCATGGAAACCAAAACCAGCCAGTTTTGCCTATTAGTAAACCTGACTCTTTATTTTAGGAAAAAAGCTCTATAAAAACAGCATCTTTGGCTGCTAACTGGACTTATGCAATGTTTCCAGAAAAGAAAGACTTACCAAGGCTGGTGCCATCCTGCCCCATGATACACTTCATAGAGGTGATGATCTGCTCCACTACGGGAGGTGACAGTGATGTGGCATACACTGCACTATGAGAATGTGTTCGCAGGTAGTCTATCAGCTCCTGGGGAATTCACAGAGGCAGATAAGTAGAGACAATTCTTGCATTCACTGGCAATGTCAGTGCTTTTCTTCTAAGTTCTAGAGGGCTCCTCACTTCAATGGCACTGGAATAGGGACACTAATACTGAGATGCAAGGTCAACCAACATGTTCAAAGCATACTGCTGGCAACAACTGAGTCAGAAACATGGCAAAGTTCCTAAGTTTGGTTTTGTTTCTTAAACATGGAACAATATAGGAGAAAAACTAGTTTTAAAAAAATCCCTCTAAATTTGGAGACTGTATCATTTAAAGTTAGAAATACGGCCAGGCACAGTGGCTCAGGCCTGTAATTCCAGCACTATGGGAGGCCAAGGTGGGTGGATCAGCTGAGGTCAGGAATTCGAGACCGGCCTGACCAACATAGTGAAACCCCATCTCTACTAAAAATACAAAAAGTAGCTGTGCGTGGAGGCAGGCATCTGTAATCCCAGCTACTTGGGAGGCTGAGGCAGGAGAATCACTTGAACCCGGGAGGCAGAGGTTACAGTGAGCCCAGATTGTGCTCCAGCCTGCGTGACAGTGCGAGACTGTCTCAAAAAAAAAAAAAAAAAAGGTTAGAAATAAATGAACAAGGTTAAATTAAACAGGAAGGTATTTGGATTGCTTTTCAGATACATGATTTAATTCCAAGTATCACAGAAAGTGTCATCTGCAGCTCTCTCTGTTCCTGTAAAGCCCATCCTTACACCCCTAAATAACAGTTCTCTAACATCAACGTTAAGGACATTGGAACTTCCCCCTGATATGCAGAGATGTATAAAATGATATAAATGTGAAAGAAATTAAATGGAAATGTATAAAGTCTTCCATTAGAATGCCAATGACATCTCACTGAATAAAGTAAAACTCTGATTTACAAAAATTTCAAAAAACAACTCTCTGGTATCTTTTGATTTCACCAATCTTTAAAATGTGCACACAAGAAGCTTATGTACCAGAACAAATCTGGGAGACACAAAATGTGTTAATAAAACAGTTTTATTTCAAAAATATTAAAAGCTGTAGTTAAAAAAAAAAACCCAAAAGCACAAATATATTGTACTTAATATTCTCCCAGAGTATTATTTTTCTGTCTTTTGGTTCACAGTCACAAAGCTTACTAAAAAACAACTAACTCTCCAAAGTGAGTCTGCTTGCATTAACAAAAAGGTAAAATTTGAGATAAAAATCTATCAAACCTGATTAAAAGTCACTGAAAATGAGTTATCTCTAAAAGGCAATCAACTATCAAAAGAATGATCTTTTTTCTGAGACAGGGTCTTGCTTTGTTGCCCAGGCTGGAGCGCAGTGGTGTAATCATGGCTTACTGCATTCTTGATCTCCCAGGCTCAAGCAATCCTCTCGTCTCAGCCTCCCCTGTACCTGGGACTATAGGCATGTGCCACCACACCCGGCTAATTTTTTTTACTTTTTTGTAGAGATGAAGTCCCACTATGTTGCCCAGGCTGGTCTTGAACCCCTGGGCTCAAGTAATCCTCCCACTCAGCCTCTCAAAGTGCTGGGATTACAGACATGAGCCACTGTGCTCAGCATACACATTCTTTAGGACTCCCAATATTGAATTTTAAAGCAAAATTAAGAACATTTATGAGCATCCCCTCTGTGTCACATACAAATATCTGACATAAATTATTTTTTCCCTAATGTTGCAGTCAATGTTTAAAAATAACAGTTTCATTCACGCCTGTAATCCCAGCACTTTGGGAGGCCGAGGCGGGTGGATCACGAGGTCAAGAGATCGAGACCATCCTGGTCAACATGGTGAAACCCCGTCTCTACTAAAAATACAAAAATTAGCCGGGCATGGTGGCACGTGCCTGTAGTCCCAGCTACTCGGGAGGCTGAAGCAGGAGAATTGCTTGAACCCAGGAGGCGGAGGTTGCGGTGAGCCGAGATCGCGCCATTGCACTCCAGCCTGGGTAACAAGAGCGAAACTCCGTCTCAAAAAAAAAAAAAAAAAAAAAACAAAAAAAAAAAACCAGTTTCATTGAGATATAAGCCACATACCATAGAATTCACCATTTTAAGGTACAATTCAGTGGTTTCCAGTATATCCAGAGTTGTGCCACTTTCACTACTAATTTTAGAACATTTCCATAACCCTGAAAGGAAACCTCATACCCATTAGCATTCGCTTTCCATTTCCCCATTCCCTCCGCCTCCAGAAACTACTAATCTACTTTCTGTTTCTATGCTTATTTTAGATATCAAATATTTTAAAACATGCAATATATGACTTTTTGTGACTAATTTTTTTCACTTACCATAAAGTTTTTAAGGTGCACCCATGTTGTACCATGGACATACATTACTTTTTAAACCCTTACTACAATCTTACAAGCTAGCCATTTTTATCTCTATTTTACTGACAAGGAAACTGGAAGGTTAAATGTTTTCCCTAAGGTCTAACAAAGCAAGCAGAGAAATACACCCAGCCTCTGTCCTTATGGTTTACCATTTCTACCATGCCACACAGATTCTTAGTTGCATCAAAATTCACTATATGATTTTTTTCTGACTACAAAAACCCAGAAGACAACTAATTAGTTTAAAAATTGAAAAATACAATGCTTTGTAGTACTCCAGAGCTGGCACAACCTTTTTCCTTCCTGTCTCCATGTCCACTCATGATACGTTTGTGTCCAAGGGCAAGGTGACCCGCTGTTCCCATGGGCTCCCATGACAACCCCACTCTTTTTGAAACTATAAGCATAATGCAAACCTAACAGAAGGCTGGGGTGAGCAGGGAGCACCACTGTGTGTTCCTTCACACAAGACGGTATTCTGTATCTCAGATCAGCATGTAGCTTAGAAAGAAGCTCAAGTAAGAAAACAACAAACAATGAACAGAACCAGCCTTTAGTTCAGTGAGGAGACATTAGAGTCACTCATTGGTATTATGAGCCTAAACCACAGGCAAACTCGGGGACATTCCAGTTCAGGGCCCTATCTGCTAGGCATGAAGTACCAAATCTAGTTGACAGTAGCTCTCTCTCTAATTGCTCATTCTCATGGCTCATTTACCTTTTTGCCTCCAATGTATCCTCCAGAAGCAGCAAAACTCTTTGTGAATGTTCCCATCATAACATCCACATCCTCAGGATCCAGGCCAAAGTACTCCACCACACCCCGGCCTGTGGGGCCCAAAGCCCCAATGCTGTGAGCCTCATCCAGATACAAGTATGCCTTGTATTTCTTCTTGAGGGCAATCACTTCAGGAAGGCGAACAATAGATCCTTCCATGCTGGCAAAACATGAGAAAAATATATAAACACATATACACTGAGACTAACTGGGAGTTTGGCACTTCATCGAGTTTACTACTTCTTTTTTTTTTCCTTGAGACAGAGTTTCACTCTGTCGTCCAGGCTGGAGTGCAGTGGTGCAATCTCGGCTCAATGCAACTTCTAACTCCCAAGTTCAAGTGATTCTCGACCCTCAGCCTCCCAAGTAGCTGGGAATGCAGGCATGCACTACCACACCCAGCTAATTTTTAGTAGAGACGGGGTTTCACCATGTTTCCCAAGCTAGTCTCAAACTCCTGGCCTCAAGTGATATACCCGCCTTGGCCTCTCAAAGTGCTGGGATTATAGGCATAAGCCACTACGCCCAGCTGAGTTTACTGGTTTTTAAATGGTCTGACCTGTGATTTTTTTTGTTTTTGTTTTTAGACAGAGTCCCGCTTTGTCGCCCAGGCTGGAGTGCAGTGGCCTGATCTCAGCTCATTGCAACCTCTGCCTCCAGGGTTCAAGTGATTCTCCCGTCTCAGCCTCCCTAGTAGCCAGGACTACAGGCACGTGCCATCATGCATGGCTAATTTTTAAAAAATATTTAGTAGAGACAAGATTTCACTGTGTTAGCCAGGATGGTCTCAATCTCCTGACCTCATGATCTGCCCACCTCGGTCTCCCAAAGTGCTGGGATTACAGGCATGAGTCACCATGCCCCGCCATACCTGTGGTTTTAAACTGACAAAGGCAGATGACACCATGGTAAGGCAAAAGACTAGGGGAAAGGAAACTGGATCTTTTATAACAAGCACTGGCTGAGTGTGGTGGCTCAGCAGTTTGGAGGGCTGTAATCCCAGAAATTTTGGGGGCTAAGGCAGGTGGATCACTTAAAGTCAGGAGTTCGAGACCAGCCTGGCCAATATGGTGAAACCTCGTCTCTACTAAAAATAAAAAAATTAGCTGGGCATGGTGGCACACGCCTGTAATCCCAGCTATTCAGGTGACTGAGGCAGGAGAACCAGGAGGTGGAGGTTGCAGTGAGCTGCGATTGTGCCACTGCACTCCAGCCTGGGCAACAGAGTGAGATCCAGTCTCAAAACAGAAAACAAAAAACAAAAAACAAAAAAACCACCAGAAACAACCAAAAACACAAGCACCAAACACAAGCAATCTTAATTCATGACAAAAAGAATCACGTTCACAGCAGATTCTTCTAAAGCTTGTAACTACAGGCAACATGAGGCTTTGCATCACATTGCACAGGCAATTAAAATGACACAAAAAAAATTAGGTGGTAAAATATGTGTAAAAGCTGTAAAGGTTGGCCGGGGCACGGTGGCTCATGCCTGTAATCCTAGCACTTTGGGAGGCTGAGATGGGCGGATCACGAGGTCAGGAGTTTGAGACCAGTCTGGCCAACATGGTGAAACCCTGTCTCTCCTAAAAATACAAAAATTAGCTGGGCATGGTGGCACGTGTTTGTAATCCCAGCTACTCCAGAGAATGAGGCAAGAGAATCGCTTTAACCTGGGAGGTGGAGGTTGCGATGAGCAGAGATCGCTCCACTGCACTCCAGCCTAGGTGACAGAGTGAGACTCTGTCTCAAAAATAAATAAATAAATAAAAATAAAAATATTTTATTTTGGTTAACCTTTACACCTTTTTTTTTTTTAAACGGAGTCTTGCTCTGTCGCCAGGCTGGAGTGCAGCAACCCGATCTTGGCTCACTGAAACCTCTGCCTTCCAGGTCCAAGTGATTCTCCTGCCTCAGCCTCCCAAGTAGCTGGGACTACAGGCGTGTGCCACCACAACCAGCTAATTTTTGTATTTTTAGCAGAGATGAGGTTTCACCATGTTAGCCAGGATGGTCTCGATCTCTTGACCTCGTGATCCGCTTGCCTCGGCCTCCCAAAGTGCTGGAATTACAGGTGTGAGCCACTGTGCCTGGCCTATTTATTTAATTTTTATAGAGACGGGCTTTCACTATGTTGCCCAAGCTGGTTTCGAACTCCTGGCTTCAAGCAACCTCCCACGTTGGCCTCCCAAGGTGCTGGGATTACAGGTGTGAGTCACTGCACTCAGCCTAAAATATTTATTAAAGTTAACTGACATATAACTTGTTTTGACATATTAAAATACATATTAGAGTTCTTGACCCTACATATATGTTCCCTCTACAAACTGGAAAAATAAAAGACCCAAACAGAAAGGGGATTTGGTGACTATGTAGTATAATGGAAAGAATAAAGAATAACCAGACAAAAAGACTTCTGTTCTAATGCTGACTCTGTTTTCAGGTATTTCAGCGACTGATAAACACTGTCTCCTTAGTTTCCAGAGGAGGCTAGAGTAATGTTCCCTTCAGTTAAAAAATTCTATGACTTAGCCGGGCGCGGTGGCTCACGCCTGTAATCCCAGCACTTTGGGAGGCCGAGGCGGGTGGATCACGAGGTCAAGAGATCGAGACCATCCTGGTCAACGTGGTGAAACCCCGTCTCTACTAAAGATACAAAAATTAGCTGGGCATGGTGGCATGTGCCTGTAGTCCCAGCTACTCGGAAGGCTGAGGCAGGAGAATTGCTTGAACCCAGGAGGCGGAGGTTGCGGTGAGCCGAGATCGCGCCATTGCACTCCAGCCTGGGTAACAAGAGCGAAACTCCGTCTTAAAAAAAAAAAAAAAAAAAATTCTATGACTTAATGGGCCCAACTCACAAAGGTAAGAATAATAAAGCAGGAATACCTATATATTCCTTCCACAAGGATTAGAATTTTCTTCCAGGGCCTTCGTGTCCGAGGCTGACCATAAACAATGGCATCTTTCAATAGCTTCTCTAGGCTTTGCATGTCTACAGCACACACAAAAAAGAACAGAGTCACACAGTATCTTTTTCATTCCTAACTTTATTCCAGAAATGCAGAGATACATTTCTCATTCAGAAAGTGCACCTCAAATAGCAAAGGACATAATTAGAATTGGGCAGAAAAAAGCAAGGCAAATAGGTGAATTACTGCCACCTTGAACTGAAATCCAAAAAGTAACTAATGTTCAAAACCATCGAAACTTGACTAAATAACCGTGGTGGTTGATTCAGTTCATCAGCTTGCTTATAAAATGACCAGTGTCTCACGTTGAATACCCTGCCATTAAGTTAGCTTTTTTGTGTTAATCAAAAAATACAGAATCAAACCGTATATCTAATCCTAGTGAGTCATTCAGAAAAAAATGCATAAAAAAGAGCAAGAGAGTGTGATAAAGCATCACACACACATATACCTCCTAAAAAACAAATGCAAGGGGTAAAAAACTTCACAGTGCATGCTCCGTTTCTTTTCACCTAGGACGTACTCAATAAATGCTTGTTAAAGAGCTTTATTTTGGTACTGGGTTAAAAATATACCCATCTGAAAAAAAAAATACACCCATCTAAGGCATGTATGAGTCTATGCGTTAAGCAAGCTTTACAATCAGTTGATATTGTTCCATGTTTGACTTCATCAGTTGTCTATAAACAACCAAGTTCTTGTGGTTCTGTTGGTTCTTATGATGGTTAATGGGCCTGGAAAGAACTTGGCTGCTACTGCTATTATTGATGATCATAATTTCCTTGTTAAAGACAAATGCTTTGCAGACCATTGTAGCCATACTACATATTTCATACTTAAAATACTTGTCCTGAAATGAAGTCCTTAAAAAAAAAAAAAAAAAAATTCCCCCAAATTTAAGCAACATTAAGTGTGGGGAATACTTAATAGGGGTGGGAGACATCCTATCATAAAATCTTTTTTTTTTGTCTGAGACAGAGTCTCCCTCTGTCGCCCAAGCTGGAGTGCAATGAGATGATCTCAGCTCACTGCAACCTCTGCCTTCCAGGTTCAAGCGATGCTCTTGACTCAGCCTCCCAAGTAGCTGGGATTACCAGCACCTGCCATCACGCCCAGATAATTTTTGTATTTTTTGTAGAGATGGGGTTTCACCATGTTAGCCAGGCTCATCTTGAACTCCTGACCTCAGGTGATCCACCCACCTCGGCCTCCCAAAGTACTGGGATTATGGGTGTGAGCCACAGTGCCCAGTCCTATCATAAAATCTGATTTTGTATTCTGTATTGCTCATCACTGGAGGAGGGGGTTACAAAACTACACGGTTTTGCTCTTTGCAGAAAACAATTTTGACAGAAAAAGAAATAAGGTAATAAAAACACAAAACACACAAATAAGATAGCCTAAGGTTGTGACTGTGCTTAAACATTCAGTATTTTTTTTTTTTTTTGAGACAGAGTCTCACTCTTGTCACCAGGCGCTAGGCTGGAGTGCAGTGGCGCGACCTCGGCTCACTGCAACCTCCGCTGCCCGGGTTCAAGCAATTCTCCTGCCTCAGCCTCCAGAGTAGCTGGGACTACAGACGCGCGTCACCACACCCCCACTAATTTTTTTTGTATTTTTAGTAGAGACGGGGTTTCACCATGTTGACAGGATGGTCTCAATCTCTTGACCTCGTGATCTGCCCGCCTCGGCCTCCCAAAGTGCTGGGATTACAGGCGTGAGCCACCGCGCCCAGCCAACATTCAGTAATTTTTAAGAAAAAAATCTGCATACGACCTAACCAAGATTCAGGAGATGTTCCCCACAGAAGCAAGTATGTCCTGACTCAAAGCCTCCTGTTTTTTCTTTCTTTCTTTCCTTCCTTCCCTCCTTTCTCTCTCTCTTTCTTTTCCTCTTTCTCTCTTTCTTTTCTTTCTCTCTCTTCTTCCCTCCCTCCCTTTCCCCCATCCTCTCTCTCTCTTTCTTTCTTTTGGAAACAGAGTCTTGCTCTGTTGCCAAGGCTGGACTACAGTAGTGTGATCTCTGCTCACTGAAACCTCCGCCTCCCAGATTCAAGTGATTCTCTGGCCTCAGCCTCCTGAGTAGCTGGGATTACAGGTGCCTGCCACCACACCCAGTTAATTTTTGTATTTTTATTAGAGGCGGGGTTTCACCATGTTGGTCAGGATGGTTTCGAACTCCTGCCCTCAGGTGATCCACTCGCCTCAGCCTCCGAAAGTCCTGCAAAGCCTTCAGTTCTCAGGCAGAGATCAATGTAGGGCAATCAGCTGAAGACAACTAAAAACGTAATTATTTTAGTTTTCTATGTTTACACACAGAAGGAGAAGAAAAATAATACTGGCCAAAATTTTAGATAAAAGAAGTATCAGCCAGGTGTGGTGGCTCATGCCTTTAATCTCTGCACTTTGGGAGATCGAGGTGGGTGTATCACTTAAGGTCAGGAGTTCTAGCCAACATGGCAAAATCGCGTCTCTACTAAAAATACAAAAAAATTAGCTGGGTGTGGTGGCGTAATCCTAGCTACTTGGGAGGCTGAGACATGAGAATCACTTAAATCCAGGAGGCTGAGGTTGCAGTGAGCCGAGACTGCACCACTGCACTCCAGCATGGGTGACAGAGTGAGACTCTGCCTCAAAAACAAGCAAAAAAAGAAGTATCTATAGCAGAATGCTTAACCATATTATCTACTGAAAAACAAAATTCAACCTTTCTCCAACGTTATACCCTCAAATTCCACATAAATTTAAATAAAAATATATTGCAAAACTCCCAGAAGAAAGCAGGAGAGAATAATCTCATGATTTGAGAATGAGGAAGGTATTGTGTAAAATCCAAAAGTCATAAAACAGTAAGTGTGGCAACAAAAACACTTTAATGAGTCTGCACAGCAAGACACTGAAAACCAAGTCAAAAATATAAAAATAGTGCAGTCTAGGCATAGTGAATAACTCCTGTAATCCCAGCATCTGGGGAGGCTGAAACCAGAGGATCCTTTGAGCCTAAGAGTTCAAGACCAACCTGGGTAACACAGGGAGACTTCATCTCTACAAAAAATAAAAAAACTAGCCCAGCAAGGTTGTACCTGCCTATAGTCCCAGCTACTCGGGAGGCTGAGGCAGAAGAATCATTTGAGCCCAGGAGGTCAAGGTTGTGGTGAGTCTCGACTGTGCTACTGCAGTCCAGTCTGGGTGACAGAGCAAGACCCTGTCTCAAAAAAACAAACCAAAAAAAGCAACATAAAGGAAAACATAATTAATATAAAGGGCTGTTATAATCAGTAAAAAATAGAAACAATTTGAAAATGGCCAATTTATAAAGAAATATAAACACATTCACTTACAAATAGGGTTTAAAAAACAGATATAAAAATACAATAAAAATGTTAAAAGCTGCTCTATACCTAATAAACAATGAAATAAAAATTAACATATTACTTCTTCATTAGATCTGGAAAGATTTAAAGTAATTCACTGTAGCCTATGTTGGCCAGTGAGTAGAAACAGTCGATCTCATGTTGTTGAGTAAAAATTCATATAAGACACAAGCATGTGTATGTTCATTGTAGCACTATTCACAACAGCAAAGACATAGAATCAACCTAAACGTCCATTAACAGTAGACTGGATCAAAAAAATGTGGAGCCAGGCGCAGTGGCTCATGCCTATAATCCTAGCACTGGGAGGCCGAAGTAGTTGGATTGCTTGAGCACAGACGTTCCAGACCAGCTGGGACAACATGGTGAAATCCCATTTTTACAAAAAACCAAAACAACAACAAAAAAAAACCTGGCCAGGTGTGGTGGAACACACCTGTAGTCCTAGTTACTAGGGTGGCTGAGATGGGAGAATCACTTGAGCTGCAGAGGTAGAGACTGCTGTGAGCTGAGTTCATGCCAATGCATGCCAGCCTGGGTGGCAGAGCAAGATCCTGTCTCAAAAAATAAAATTAAAAAAAATATATATATAAATGGCACATATACACCATGGAATACTATGTAGCCATAAAAAAGAATGAAATCATGTCCTTTGCAGCAACATCGATGTAGCTGGAAGCCATTATCCAAAGCAAACTAACATAGGAACAGAAAACCAAATACCACATGTTCTCACTTATAAGTGGGAGCTAAACATTGAGTACATACAGACAAGAAGAAGGGAACAAGATACACTGGGGCCTACTTGAGGGTGAGCCAGGGAGGAGGACGGTAAGGATCAAAAAACTACCTATCAGGTACTATGCTGATTACCTGGGTGACGAAATATTCTGTACACCAAACCCCCAAGACATGCAATTTACCTATATAACAAACATGTACCCCTGAACCTAAAATAAAAGTGAAAAAAAAAAGTTCATACAATGCTGAGAGGCAATTTGGGTTAAGTATTAAAAATGTATACTCTTTAACCAAGAATCCTGAGACTGTTAGAAATTTACTTAAGGCACTAATCAGATGATTGTAAAAAACTGAGTGTAGTGCTGTTTCCAGCAGAAAAATGTAGAGAGAACCTTGATGTCCAACTGAGGGGGCAATTAAATGAGGGCACATACAGGCACTGACTGTCACACTGGCATGAAAGAATGAAGTAGAGTCACATGTACTGACAAACAATCACAGTATATTGTAAAGAAAGGAAAAAAATAAAAATAAAGGCCAGGTGTGATGGCTTATACCTGTAATCCCAGCACTTTGGGAGACCAAGGCAGGCGGATCAACTGAGGTCAGGAGTTCAAGACCAGGCTGGCCAACACAGTGAAACTCCACCTCTACTAAAAATACAAAAATCTAGCCAGGTGTGGTGGCACGTGTCTATAATCCTGGCTACTACAGAGGCTGAGGCAGGAGAATCACTTGAACTCAGGAGGCGGAGGTTGCAGTAAGCCAAGATTGAGCCACTGAACTCCAGCCTGGGTAACAGAGTGAGACTCTAGTCTCAAGAAATAAATAAATAAATAAAATAGGTTATTACACAGTTATGTTTAATAAGATCTTATTTCTCACTGTAAAACATTTTAGAAAAGACAAAAACAAAAACAAAGGCAAAAACGATGTTATCATCTATGATCCTTCCATCCAGGGGTACACACCTAACATTTTGGTACACATTCCTCCAAACTTTTTTCTGTACCTATCTGTACACATTTTGGGAAAAGACGATATTAAACATATAGTTTGGTAATCTTTTCTGCCTATGTGTGTGCTTTAACTGTGAAAGTTATGCATTTTTATTATAAATAATCATTTTAATAATACATAGATATTCCCACTTAGGAAATGTTTGACTCAGTGCCACCCTCCTCTGTGCTCCCATAGCATCTATTCATATCTGTACTTCAGCATCTGTCCTCTGTATTGTAAGCACTCGCTTATCTATTAAGTCTCTTCATTAACCAGTCAGAGATCTTAATTTATTCATCTAAATACCCCTAGTCTTATGGCAAGATACACTGTAGGCATCTAGTAAGTGTATTTGAGCAAGGGATTTGTAAACAAGGAAATGGGATGGAAAATTTGAAGGTCAAATAAAAGAACAGTATTATACCTGTATAAAAGGCTTCCTTCAATGTCTAATTTTAAAAGACTGGACCAGAAGAACATTTTAAATGTTGCTACTTCAGCTTCATTTATATTTTCAACTGCAAATATAACTAATATTAACCCCCACCATGGATCCAAACATAGTCAACACCAAGGCCAGCAGTGAATTCTGCAGCAAACTCACTGTTGTGTTTGAAGATTCGAATGGTTGCTCCTGACAGTCTGGCTCCCAGAACCAGTGATGCATGGTTCAGTTCATCACTCAGAATCAGGCAACCCTGCAATATCACAGGAACAGGACAGTAAGAAGCTGGAGGGCAAAGGGTTAGTTACACAAATCACAAAATGCCACAAGCACTAATAGCTGTATCTTATTAAGGAAATCATGTACAACAGTAAAGTGATCAATTTTAAGAGAAGGAAAAAGTGTACATGATGATTTGGTTTTTGTAAAGACACCTTAAAAGTAGATGCGAAATTCTAGCCTTTTAGTATCTTCATTGATGTAAATATTCAGATATATGGCAACAGATCTTTATATCTAAAATCTGACACATTAGTCTCTAAAACATTTTTGGTTTCTTTACCTGAGAGAATTCCATGTAGTTTTAGTATGGTGTTCTGTTTATCTGTGGGAAATGGCAGCTGATGGGGTCATGTCTGTGGAAATGGTGCATTCTCACACTACCACTCTTATCTAGAGTTCAGGAAATTATCCTACTTACTAACCTTTTCCCCACATAACATGGACTGTAGGGTTCAGTTTTGTCTTAAAAATCCCCAAACAGGCCGGGCGCGGTGGCTCACGCCTGTAATCCTAGCACTTTGGGAGGCCGAGGCGGGCGGATCACGAGGTCAAGGGATCGGGACCATCCCGGCCAACATGGTGTGAAACCCCGTCTCTACTAAAAATACAAAAAAAATTAGCTGGGCATGGTGGCGTGCGCCTGTAGTCCCAGCTACTCGGGAGGCTGAGGCAGGAGAACTGCTTGAACCCGGGCGGCGGAGGTTGCAGTGAGCCGAGGTCGCGCCACTGCACTCCAGCCTGGCGCCTGGTAATGGAGTGAGACTCTGTCTCAAAAAAAAAAAAAGAAAAAAGAAAAAAAAATCCCCAAACAAGCTTTACTTTAACACACAAACATGGGTTTCTGCTAAGGCAACAAGAAAACACTGAAGCTCTCAGCTTGTTTTTTTTTCACTGCAGTTCTTATTCTTCCATCTCTCAGGGAGCCCTTCAACCTGTCAGATCGGAACTCAGAAACAGGTTTTTCTCTGTCAAAAATAGCCTCAAAATATCCGATTAGATGAAAAAGGTGCAGAAACTATACAGCATGCTCCCATGAAAATAAAAAAAGATAAACGATACACAGACACACAGTCATCCCTCAGTCTGCAGGAGGATTTGGTTCCAGAACCACCTCACCCCCACATATATCCAAATCCATGCACACTCATGTCCTGCAGTTGGCACTGTGGGACCTGCTTATATAAAAAGTAGGTCCTCCATATACTTGGGTTTTGTGTTCCATGAATTTTGTGTGTGTGTGTGTGTGTCTGTCTGTCTGTCTGTGTGTGTGTGTGACAGATCTCACTCTTGTCGTCCAGGCTGGAGAGCAGTGGTGCAATCTTGACTCACTACAACCTCTGCCTCCAGGGTTCAAGCGATCCTTCTGCCTCAGCCTCCCAAGTAGCTGGGATTACCGTCACCCACCATCATGCCCGACTAATATTTTTATTTTTAGTAGAGACAGGGTTTCACCATGTTGGCCAGGCTGATCTTGAACTCCCGACCTCAGGTGATCCACCTGCCTCAGCCTCCCAAAGAGCTGAGATCACAAGCGTGAGTCACCGTGCCTGGCCGAACACTGTATTTTTTATCCATAATTGGTTGAAAAAAAATCCACGTATAAGTGGACCTGCATAGTTCAAACCCATGTTGTTCAAGGGTCAACTGTATATATACATGCTTATTTATTACAGAATATTTTTTTCTTTTTTGTAAATTATTTTATTACAGAATATTCTTAAAGGAATATTTAAGAAACTTGTAACAGTAATTGTGTTTGAAATTTTTATTATGTACATAATACTAAGATAAAAAAAAGCTACCTGGTTAAAAATGTACAGATTAATATGAAGTGGCCAGGCATGGTGGCTCATGCCTCTAATCCCAGCACTTTGGGTGGCCAAGGCAGATGGATCACTTGAGGTCAGGAGTTCAAGACCAGCCTGGCCAACATGACAAAACCCTATCCCTGCTAAAAACAAAACAAAACAAAACAAATTAGCTGGGTGTGGTGGTGGGCACCTGTAATCCCAGCTACTCAGGAAGTTCAGGCAGAAGTATCACTTGAACCCAGGAGGCAGAGTTTCTGTGAGCCAAGATTGTGCTACTATACTCCAGCCTGGGCGACAGAGGGAGATTCTGTT
Organism: Alouatta palliata; assembly: GCA_004027835.1. NCBI lineage: Eukaryota > Metazoa > Chordata > Mammalia > Primates > Atelidae > Alouatta > Alouatta palliata. The sequence continues at coordinate 66,182 of PVKV010006764.1, forward strand.
CTGTCTGGGGTGGGGGGGAAGGAGGAGGAGAAGAAAGGAGGAGGAGGAGGAGGAGAGTTAGCAGTATCAATATAGACTCCTGGCTTTCAAATCTTTATGCATATACACAGAGAGAGAGAGAGAGAGAGAGAGAGAGAGAGAGAGGAGAGAGAGAGAGAGAGAGAGAGAGAGAGAGAGAGAGAGAGAGAGAGAGAGAGAGAGATGTATTAGCATACATACACACATTTTCTAGCTCTAGTCACTGAGAGGTGAGAAGCAGTGACACTCCTGCAGCAATAAACACACCTAGTTCCCAGACCTTGGTTTCTAAATACCATTCTCCAATAAAAAGAACCAGGGCTTCTTCGGAACTGGTTAATTCCAAAACTGGGATAGGGAAAATATAAGATAATCCTGGAGTATTTTATCATGCCAGAAAGTATGAAGAGTGCTTACAAAAAAAAAAAAAAAAGTTGTTACATATTCAAAGGACACAGGTACCCACCTGAAGGAACTCCCAATGGCCAAAACTAAAACTTGAGCAACAAAAAAGAAGCAATTGTGTTGAATTATAACCCAAATAATAAAAAATTCACAAACCCATGATACAAATAAATAAGGGAAAAGCAAGAACTCTTCCTTACACAAAAATTCTAATTAATAAGTATAGAAGAAATGAGGAAAAATAGAAAAATCACCATTAGAACACCAAGGTAATAAAACTGCCACAGGCAAGATCAGAAAAAAATACTAAAGTTAGTGGGTGAAAGTTTAATCTGAAATGCTATATATAGTCCCAAAGTATCTCTGCCACAATAGATGGTGATTACAAAGGGAAAAGCAGTAAGTTGGTGGTAGAAAATCCCGGCTGACACCTGAGCCAAGTGATTAAGATTTACATCATCGGTAACATGTATTGAAACCACATAATCTCACATGATTCACTAAGAAGGGCATCACTTCTGTAGTAGCTTTCTCAGTAACACATGGGCTCAGTCAAACGATAACAACATAGCACACAGACCCAAATTGGAGACATTCTACAAAGTAAATGACCAGTACCCTTCAGAAGTGTCAAGGTCATGAAAGATAAAGAAAAACAGAAACTATCCCAGATTGGAGGAGAACTAGGAGCTACAAAAGCTAAAGGCAATGTAGATCCTCACCTGGATCCTGAAGTGGAAAAAAGACATCAGTGAAAAACTGGTGAAACCAAACACATCCTGTACTTTAGTTATAGTATTGTATCACAGTTAATTTCTTAGCTGTAAGAAATGGTTCCACTGTTATGTAAGACGCTAACATAAAGAGAAGCTGAATGAATAGTATACCGGAACTCTCTGTACTCTTTTGTAACTCTTTCACAAGTCTAAATTTCAGTTTCAAAAAAGTTTTAAAACTGAAAAAAATGAAACTAGGGGAGAAAATAAAGAGAAGTCAGTTTTTTCTTCAGCAAGTCTTCAGTATTTTTTACTTACCACTCTTGGCATTCAAATATATCTTAAAAAGAACCCTCCTTTGCCTTCCCCTCCATACAAAATTTTATTTTCTTCTCTTTCCAGCTAAACAGTTTTCTGGCAAACCTGCAAAAGCATTATGCTCTTTTTTCTGGCAAAAAATAACTCTTTTTAGACAGCCTTATTCACCATTTCAGTGTATCAATCTGTCCCTTTGAAACTATTCTGAAGCTTTATTAATCTTTGGTTCAAAAATAAAATAGATATTGATAACAGCAGTTGACATCTAAGCACTTAATGTTTCAGGCATCATGTTAAAAGATTTAAATGCATTATTACTTTTAATCCTCATAATAACTCTATGTAGTAGACACTTTCATCACTCCCAGTTTACATATGAGGAAACTCTTGTTCAGGAGTTTAAAATCTTGCTCAAGGTCACAAGCACAGTAACAAAATAATTATTAAATAAGACAAATGTCTGCTTCCAGAACCTATGCTCTTCATCTATATACTGCCCCACCCTGCTGCTAAAACTGAGCAATCAACCACTTCACATTGAAATTTAGTATCAGATTCAAAGAGTCATTAAAACTGGATAAGTTATTGTCTTTAACAGATGAAACAATATTTAATGGTATTTCAACTATAGTTTGATTTGGAATATAAATCTTTATGGTTGTACTTTCCCGGTCTGTGTAGAACATATCTAATTCTAGAGAGTCCTTTGTTAGAGTTTGCAAGCATAGAGAAGAGCAAGATGAGATTCTTTAATCCTCTAGTGTTAAAAATTCTAACAAATAAGAATCTCAGGTTTCTACTTCTAAAATGCAGGACAGCAATGTATTATAATGCGAAAGAATTTTACCCATTTAATCTAAGTTGTTGAATTTATTGGCATGAAGTTGTTCTTTTTTTTTTTTTTTAAGACAGAATTTTGCTCTGTTGCCCAGGCTGGAGTGTAGTGGTGCCATCTGAGCTCACTGCAACCTCCACCTCCCAGGTTCAAGCAATTCTCCTGCCTCCCAGCTACCTGGGAGGCACCTCCACACCCGGCTAATTTTTTTGTATTTTTAGTAGAGACGGTTTCACCATGTTGGTCAGGCTGGTCTCGAACTCCTGACCTTATGATCCACCTGCCTCAGCCTCCCAAAGTGCTGGGATTACAGGTGTGAGCCACCCCGCCTGGTCTGAAGTTGTTCTTAATATTCCCTTATTATCCTTTAATGCCCATAGGATGTGTAGTGATGTCCCCCTCTCTCATTCCTGTTACTGGCAATATGCATTTTCTCTCTTCTTATCCTAACCGTTCTGGCTAGAGATTTATCAATTGTATTCACTTTCTCAAAGAATCAGCTTTGGTTTCACTGATTTCCGTATTGTCTATTTTCTAATTAATTGATTTTTTCATTTATCTTCATTATATTCTTCCTTCTGCTTAGTTTGGGTTTAATTTGTTCTTCTTTTTCTAATTTTTTAAGCTACAAGCTTTACATTGTTTCTAATACAGGCTGAATATCCCTTATTCAAAATGCTTGGGATCAGATGTGTTTCAGAGTTCAAATTTTTGTGGATTTTTGATTATTTGCATTATATTTACTGGTTTAGCCCCCTAAGCATTTTCTTTGTGCTGTCATAATGACACTCCAAAAACTTACCAGTTTGAAACATTTTAGATTTCAGATTTTAGGTTCAGGGATGCTCAACCTGTATAAACATTTAATGCTATACATTTCCATCTGAGCATTACTTTAGCTTCATCCTACAAATTGTACTAGGTTCCATTTCCATTTAGTTCAAAATATTTTTATTTTCCCTTGTTTTTTCTTTGTTGGCCCATGAGTTATTTTGAAGGATACTGTTTAATTTTCAAATATTCAAAGATTTTCCAGATATCTCCATTATTAATTTCTACTCTAAATTCCACTGTGATCAGAGAACATACTTTGAATAATTTTAATACTTTTAAATTGACTAAAACTTGCTTAATGGCCTAGACTATATTATGGTCTTTCGTAGTAAATGCTTTGCTGTTGTTGAGTGAAGTGTTTCATAACTCTCAATTAGGTCAAATGGTTGACAGTGCTTTTCAAATGTTCTGTATCATTACTGATTTTCTGTTTCATTCTTCTGTCAATTAAGAGAGAGGTGTTAATGTCTCTAATTACAATTTTTTTGTCTACTTTCAATTTCATCAATTTCTGCTTCATGTACTTTGAAGCTCTGTTATTAACCCATTTATGCCAGAGGTTGCAATGTTTTGAATTGCAACATCAGACCTTGGCAATGACCTTGGGCAGGAAGATACAAATAGCTCCCACATGCTTAGCATTCCAATAATGGAACACTAGGCATAAATGGGCTAAGCACCTATACATTTAAAATTATATCCTCTTGATGAATTAATTCCTTAATCATTACACAATGTTTCTCTTTATCACCAGAAATATTTCTTGCCCTGAATCTTTGTTTATATTAACACAGGTACTTCAAATTTCTTCTGATTATTATTTGCATACTGTATTTTTTCTATCCTTTTCCTTTTAACCTGTGTCTTCATATTTAAAATAGGTTGCTATTTTATATTAGGAAACCTACTTAATTTTATCTGACAATCTTTGTCTTCTCATTGAAATGTATAAACCATTTATATTTAATGTTTATCAATACAGGTGGGTTTAAATCTATCTTGCTGTTTGTTTTCTATTTGTCCATCTGTACCTTATAGATCCTGCTTAGTTTGTTCTCCTTTTTCTAATTTTTTAAGCTACAAGCTTTATATTTTTTCTAATTTTTTAAGCTACAAGCTTTAGCTTTTTCTAATACAGGTTGAATATCCCTTATTCAAAATGCTTAGGACCAGACGTGCATAAACAAAAAGGACTTTAGAGTTCATCTAACTCAACCACCTCACTTTACAAAAGAAACTTTGAGGATCAGAAAGATTATTTGACATACTCACAGTTACACAGCTAAGTGTGACCATATAGTCAACCAACAAACAGGCCAGGCGTGATGGCTCATGCCTGTAATCCAGGCACTTTGGAGGCCAAGGCAGGCGGATCACTTGAGGTCGGGAGTTCAAGACCAGCCTGACCAACACGGTGAAACCCCGTCTTAATTAAAAAAAAACAAAAAACAAACCAACAACAAAAACTCAATTCTCCTGCTTGAGTTAACCTATCACGTTTTCAATATACCATTCCTAGATGTCATGTTACACATGAGAATAAATAACCTCAAGGGACCTTTCAGGATGAGAGTACCAATCTGCTGAAATGTAATTTACATTTACATACAGAATGTGCCCTCTCACATGTGTTACCCACTAGCGGGTGTGTATATATATATATATATATACATATATATATACACATATATATACACATAAATAAAATACATACATATTACACAACATATTATATATACACATATATAGTTATTAGTGTTTATATATTATATGTAATAGTGTTTACCTATAAATGTTTATATATTATACATAAATATATACAATTATATGTATATGTATTTGTAAAATATGTAAATACACACACACACACACACACACACACACACACACACACAGAGAAAAATTTCTAAATATATTGGCTGGGCACAGTAGTTCACACCTGTAATCCCAGCACTTTGGGAGGCCAGGGAAGGTAGATTCCCTGAGGTCAGGAGTTCGAGACCAGCCAGCAACATGGTGAAACCCCAACCTACTAAAAATACAAAAATTAGCTGGGCGTGGAGGTGGGTGCCTGTAATACCAGCTACTCGGGAGGCTGACACAAAAGAATCGCTTGAACCCGGGAGGCGGAGGTTGCAGTGAGCCAAGATTGCACCATGGCACTCCCGCCTGGGCAACAACAGTGAAACTCCATTTCAAAATAAAATAAATAAATAAATAAATCTAAGCAACACATATTGCAGTAAATCAAGTATTAGGGTAACTACATATTTTCATATTTTTCTACTTAGCAAAAACTATCTGTTAAAAAAATTTTCCAAACTAAACCTTCTTTCTTAGGTAAGCTTAGTCTTTTCCAAGTTTTTATTTATCCAACTTCCTTCAGATATAAAGAAGGCAAGAATCAGCTCATGGAAGACGGAAGGGTCACAGGTTCTAGCAAGAAAACTCCAACTGATGAATATCCATGGGATTTATCTGTCCAAAAATTTGTGATATGGCTGGGCATGGTGGCTCATGCCCATAATCCCAGTACTTTGGGAGGCCAAGGCAGGAGGATCACCTGAGCCCAGGAGTACGATACCAGCCTGAGCAACATAGTGAGGCCTCATCTCAATTTTATTATTATTTTTTTAATGAAAAACAATTTGTGGCTAGGTGCGGTGGCTCACATATGTAATCATAGCACTCTGGGAGGCCAAGACGGGGTGATCACCTGAATTCAGTAGTTCGAGACCAGCTTGGCCAACATGGTGAAACCCCGCCTCTACTAAAAATACAAAAAATTAGCTGGACATGATGGTGCACGCCTGTAGTCCCAGCTGCTCGGGAGACCGAGGCAGGAGAATCACCTGAACATGGGAGACAGAAGTTGCAGTGAGCTGAGATAGCACCACTGCACTCCAGCCTGGGCAACAGAGCAAGACTCCATCTCAAAAAAAAAAAAAAAAAAATTTATGATAGAAATATCTTTGGCTAGATTATGTTTAGTCTAAAGTTTATAACAGCTTAGAGCTCACTCTGAATGCTTTTCAAAACAAAAGAAGATATATATGAGAGAGTTTTCAAAAATGACAGTGTCTTACTTTGCCAACAAGAGCAGGAATGTTCATCGAATTCGTTGCAAATCCCATGCCATATGCCATAGCAGCTTCTACTCCTAAGAACCCTGCTACAAGCTCCTCCAGTTCTTCATGTTTGTCCAGGTTTCCTGTGTGAAGAAGTCAATAAAGTCAACATCACAAAATCCTGAATTTAAGAATTACGTATCACTTTATTAAAAGAAATCATAGTGTATGTGTTGTGTCCTTTTCAGACTAAGATCTATGAAGGAGTCAATAGTATGAAGAGTGACGGCTCATAAAGAACAAAATAATTGAATAAAATCTAATTTAGCACCTGCAGTGGAATTTCTCCAAAGGGGGTTGCCAATTATTTCTCCCATTCCTGTTTGTGCATACCAGTTCCAGGTCTAGGCCTTAGGAGGGCCTAGCAAAATCCGCTTTTACACTTTTGAAGTCAGCTGCCACGTGAAACAGTCTAACTGGCCTATTCTAAAGACAGAACATGGGTGGAGGGAAGGGGAGACTGGAGGATAACAGACTATAGAAGGAGGAGAGAAGGACATAAGGAGTGGGGGAGACAGAGAAAGAGAGAGAGAAACGGGGAGATGCCCAGTCAGGCCTTGTCCTTCCTGCCACCCAGCTGAGGTGTCAAACATGTGAGTTGAGACATCTTGGATACTCTATACACAATCATAATTGCCTACCCAATACCACATGGAGCTGAGAAAACATCAAGCCCTCCTCAAATTGCAGAATTATGAGCAAATAAATATCTGTTGCTGATTTAAACCACTAAGTTTTCAGATGGTTTGTTATGCAGCAAGAGATAGGTAAAAACGCTTCTTCCCAGCCAGGCAGGATGGCTCACATCTGTAATTCCAGCACTTTTGGAGGCTGAGGAGGGCAGATGACCTAAGGTCAGAAGTTCAAGATCAGCCTGGTCAACATGGCAAAACCCTATCTCTACTCAAAATACAAAAATTAGCTGGGCGTGGTGGCACACGCCTGTAATCCCAGCTACTTGGAGGCTTAGGCAGGAGAATCGCTTGAAGCTGGGAGGCGGAGGTTGCAGTGAGCTGAGATCACACCACTGCACTCTAGCCTAGGCAACAGAGTGAGACTCTGTCTCAAAAAAAAAAAAAAAAAAAAAAAGTTTCTTCCTGCACTGTGAATTGACTGGTAAATTTGTACTACAATTTTATACTGGTACTCAAATCTTTAAGGATTAAATGACATTACAGAAAGACAAGATGCTAGGAAAGATTCTAAGTGCTTAGATTAAGCAAGCCTTAAGGACATGTCATCCAAGCTACGTGTCCTTAAGGCTTGCTTAATCAAAGCACTTAGAATCTCCCTGAGCCAAATATTGCTAAATAGCAATAATAATTTGCCCTATCTACCTCATGACATTGTTGTGAGGATTAAGAGAGATAATGTTTGAGCACTTTATAAAATATAAAATGCCATAAAAGTATAAGGTATCCTTATTATGTCATCACTGCACAATGCTCCTTTAACCATAGGATTAGATCAAAAGGGTTGTTATTTCTGGAGTGTCAGCTAGAAACTCTGCTTTAAGATAGGGGAATAAAAATATTCTACTCCCATTTTCCTCTTGAAAATCATCACAAAACAACTGAATAAACAAGAAATAAAAGCAAAAGGCTCAACTTTTTATTAATTAGTGGACATCTGTAATTCTAAACACAATGAATGAAAATGGAAAATATACAGAAAGATGATGTTATAGGTTCAATTGTAACCCACCAAAAAGATATTTTGAAGTCCTCACTCCCAGAAGAATGTGACTTTCTTTGGAAACTGGGACTTTCTAGAGGTGATCAAATTAAAATGAGGCAATTAGGGGGATGCTAATATCCTTACAGAAAAGGGAAATTTGGACACAGACATGCACAGAGGGAACACAGAAGAAGACAATGCTGTTTGTTTGTTTTCTTGAGACAGAGTCTCGCTCTGTTGTCCAGGTGAAGTGCAGTGGTGCAATCTTGGCTCACTGCAACCTCTGCCTCCCAGGTTCAAGTGATTCTCCAGCTTTAGCCTCCTGAGTAGGTGGGATTACAGGCGTGCACATTCCATCACGCCCGGCTAATTCTTGTATTTTTAGTAAAGGCAGGGTATCACCATGTTGGCTAGGATGGTCTCCAACTCCTCACCTCAAGTGATCTACCCACCTTGGCCTCCTAAAGTGTTGAGGTTACAGGCGTGAGCCACTGTGTCTGGCCAGAAGACGACAATGTTTGACACACAGGAAGACAGCCATGTGATGGAGTGATGTATTACAAGCCAGGGAACGTCATGGATTGCTGGTAACACCAGAATCTAGGAAGGGTTCTCCAGAGCATCAGAGAGCATGGCCCTGCTGACACTTGGACCTCAAACTTGTAACTCACAGAATTATGAGACTAGAAAATTTTGTTGTTTTGAATCACTCTGTTTCTGATATTTTGTTACAGCAGCCACAGGAAGCCAACACAACTGGAAAATGACAGAGTTAGAAGAAGGTCATATCTATGACCTTACAGAGTGGAATTCTTTGAAAATCAAGTAAATTCACTGTATGGAACCCCAGAGAAGCTTAAAAACCAGAGAAAACAGGCAAAAAAGTAAGCAAGGGTTAAAGCTGGGCTACAAACAAGATGACTGGAAGATGATATAAAAATGAATAGGAACCCTCATACATTGATGGAGAGATTGTAAAACATTACAATCTCTTTGCAAAATAGTTTAGCAATTCCTCAAAAAGTCAAACACAGAGTACCATATGACCTAGCAATTCCACTTGTAAATATAAACCCAAGAGAAACAAAAATATATCATACAAAAACTTGTACACCCACGTTCACAGCAGCACTGTTCACAATAGCCAAAAAGCAGAAACAACCCAAATGACTATCAAGTGGTAAGTGGATAATAAACAAGATGTGGCACCCCCAACAAAAAGGATTATTACTCAGTCATATAAAAGAATGGAATGCTATTACATTCTATAACATGGATGAATCTTGAAATCATTGTGCTAGTGAAGGAAGCCAGACGCAGACCAAATGTTACACAATTCTGTTTATATGAAATGTCCAAAATAAGCAAATCTAGAAAGACAAAAAGTAGACTACTGGTTGCCAAGGACTTGTAGGGGGGAAGGGAAACAGTGTCCAATGAATGCTACTAAGTATGCTATTTCTTTTAGGAGGAATTAAAATATTTAAAATTAGATTGTGGGCCACGCATGGTGACTTACACCTATAATCCCAGTGCTTTGGGAGGCTGAGGCGGGCGGATCACCTGAGGTCAGGAGTTCAAGACCAGCCTGACCAATGTGGTGAAACCCCGTCTCTACTAAAAATACAAAAATTAGCCGGGCATGGTGGCAGGCACCTGTAATCCCAGCTACTCGGGAGGCTGAGGCAGGAGAATTGCTTGAATCCAGGAGGCGGAGGTTGCAGTGAGCCAAGATGGCGCCAATGCACTCTAGCCTGGGCGACAACAGCGAAACTCCATCTCAAATAAATAAATAAATATTAGCTGAGCATGGTGGCGTTTACCTATAGTACTAACTACTTAGGAGGCTGAGGTGAGAGGATGGCTGAAGTACAGAAGTTTGAGGCTGAAGTGAGAACTATGACTGCACCACTACACTCCAGCCTGGGCAACAGAGACCCTGCATCTATCTATGCATCAATCTATCTATATGTCTAGGTATCTATCTATCTAAATAAAAAGATATTAAATCTGCACAATTTTATTTTTCCTTTCTTCATTTTGTTTTAAATTGAGTGAGCTGACAGAGTTGCTGTGGAAGATTAAATATGGATGCAAATTCTTTCTTACTCTTCCCATTTGGAGGTAGAGTGGGCAATCCCCACAACCCTTGAATCTGGGCTGACCAATAGGAAGAGGCGTAAGTGATATTCTGGACCTGTACAGCTAGGGCATAATAAGCCTTCCAGCTTTCAACTGAGTATCCTTGTTTTTGTTTTTTGACACAGTGTTTCACTCTGTCACAGGCTAAGGTGCAGTGGCACGATCATAGCTCACTGCAGCCTCAATCTCCTTGGCTCAAGGGATGCTCTTGCCTCAGCTTCCTGAGTGGCTAGGATCACAGGCGTGTGCTACCACATTTGGCTACTTTATTTTTTGTAGAGACAGGGTCTCACTATGTTGCTCAGGCTGGTCTCGAACTCTTAGCCTCAGCTGCTCTTCCTATCTTGGCCTCACAAAGTGCTGGGATTAATGTTCCTGGCATCAGTCACAGGTATCTTTGCATGCTTGCTCTAGAGGCCTGCTGCCATGCATGATGAACAGCTCTCCCAAGACCACCATGGTATGAAGAAGCCCAAGCTAGAAACATGGAGACGCCACAAAGAGCTCCAGCCACCCTAGCCTAGGTGAAACACGTGAATGAAGAAGGCTTCACAGGTCTCTAGCCAGATAGCCACCACTGAGTGCAACCGTGAGAGGAACCTTGGGTAAGAACCATCCAACTGTGCTTGCGAATCCCTAGAACCCTGAGAAACAGCTAATAATGAACTGTTCTTTGAATCTGTGTTTAGGGGTAATTCACAGTAATAAGTATTTGGAAAGTTTTCATAACTTCTAGGGTTATCAGTTCTCTGAAACAAACTGGAAAAATCTGAAATCTTCCTCTGAACTAAAATAAATTGAATCTCCTTATATAAAGCTATTACTTTTATATTTTATAAACTTATAACAATAACAAAAAGAGTTTCTATTTATTGTCTACTATGTTCCAGGTTCTCTACATGGATTAGCTTACTTAAGTCTTAAAAGAGCTCTATAAGGCAGGAATTATTATTAGCCCTAATTTATCAGTATGAAAGCAGATTAACTCTCATATGCCCAGTGTCCTAATAAGTGGCACTCTTAACCACTCTTTTCGAGACACATTCTGTATGTATAACACATTGGGAAAGATAAATATATCTCAGAATGTGTTCAAAGCATTAAAATCATGCATCACACTTCAAAAACAAAGCATTCTTCATCTCATCTAAATGACATGACGAAGTGTGAACATTTAGTACTCTAGGTCTATATTACTATTACCTGCCCCCGACTAAAACAGTGTCAAAATAGCAGCTAGCCAAATATGGCTTTTACTTACCAATTTCCTGCCGAGTGCTGCACACGCCAACTCCATACTCCTCTAGAACTTTGGCGGCTGCTTCTTGACATGATCCACTATTCCGCGCAAATCCAAGATAGTTGTAGGAACCCATGTTTATAACACCTTTTATTATATTCCCTGTATACCTGTGTATCAATAGCATAAAACAATGAAACTCATGGGCAAAAAAGTACTTAAATGTAACAGTAAATGCACTGTTAACACAAAAGGAAGTAGAGTCTATATAAAAAAATCTCAAACACACTACCAGTTATGGAAATGGAAGTTAAAATAACTAATTTTCATTTATTAATAGTGATAAATAGATTTTAAAACTAATGATATTCAGTGTTGCCCAGGACAGTCACTTATCTTACAGGACACTTTTTGTTTGTTTTTTGGAGGGCAGTTTGGCAGTACTTATCCATAAAAAGATATACATACTCTTCAGTAATTCCCACACATGAGGATATATACACATGAGGATCCTTTAAGAGCCACTGCACAATTTGCCACACCTGTTCCTCAGGACAGGGACCAGTGACATTCCATATGGTGGAAACTGAGACAGCCTGGGCCCCTAACTAAGGACAACATGGTTCAGGGGCCCCACCAACCTAGGATGAACATGAAGTATGGACAAGGATAAACTGTTACTGTTTTAATTCTCTGAAATTTTGAGAGTATTAACACAGCCCAACTTGTCACACCATGACACATCTATACTGTAAAATACGATATAGCCACTACAAATAATAAACTTGCTGTGAATATGCACAAGAAGGGTGATACCAATATGTGAGCAAGCTAAAAAAGCAAGCTGTAAAATAATTCTTTTTTTTGAGACGGAGTTTTGTTCTTATCACCCAGGCTGGAGTGCAGTGGTGTGACCTTGGCTCACTGCAACCTCTGCCTCCCAGGTTCAAGCAATTCTCCTGCTTCAGCCTCCCGAGTAGCTGGGACTATAGGCACATGCCACTACGCCCTGCTAATTTTTTGTATTTTTAGTAGAGATGGAGTTTCACCATGTTAGCCAGGATGGTCTTGACCTCCTGACCTCATGATCCGCCTGCGTCAGCCTCCCAAAGTGCTGGGATTACAGGCATGAGCCACGGCGCCAGGCCAATTCCATAATGGGAAACTAACTACCTGCATGTAACCCCAGTAGATACACTATAAACATATCCCCACAGAAAAGATCTTGAGAGACAATGCAAAATAAAGTGGTAACAGTCACCTCTGGGGAGTGAAGCAGGATTTGCAAGAGGGTGGACGTGCAGAGGAACACGTCATGGGAATTAACAGTTTATCTACATTATTTATTTTTTATAATGGCAATTCAATCATGTAATACTTGTCCAATCTAAACAATACAATGTTAAGGCCAAGCACAGTGGCTCACACCTGTAATCCCAGTACTTTGGGAAGCCGAGGTGGGCAGATCACTTGAGGCCAGGAGTTCGAGACCAGCCTGGCCAACATGGTGAAATCTCGTCTCTACTAAAAATAGAAAAAGCAGCTGGGTGTGGTGGTGCATCCCTGCAGTCCCAGCTACTAGCGAGGCTGAGGTGGGAGAATCACTTGAACTTGGGAGGTAGAGGATGCAGTGAGCCAAGATTGTGACATGGCACTCCAGCCTGGGCAATAAAGTGAGACTCTGTCTCAAAAATATAAATAAATAAAATATAATGTTAAAAACATAAAAAGTTTTCCAAACGATTCAATTCATTTAAATAGAAACAATCCACATATCATCCTTAAATCATTTGAGAAATCAAAATAGCCGGAAATAAATTTGGATACTTGATTCTGGTAAGTGACATAATGGAAAGGATAGCTTTTCTTTTTTATTTTTTTTAAAAGTAAGACCAAAAATAAAATGGACTAGACTTTTGTATACTGTTTCTTATCAATAAGAGTTATTTTAAAAAATAAATAAGCCAGGCAGGGCACAGTGGCTCATGCCTGTAATCCCAGCACTTTGGGAGGCTGAGGGGGGCAGATCACTTGAGGTCAGGTGTTCAAGACAGCCTGACCAACATGGTGAAACCCCATCTCTACTAAAAATACAAAAAGTAGCCAGGTGTGATGGTATATGCGTGTAGTCCCACCTATTTAGGAGGCTGAGGCAGCAGAATTGCTTGAACCTGGGAGGCGGAGGTTGCAGTGAGTCAAGATCACGCCACTGTACTCCAGCCTGGGCAACAGAGTGAAACTTCTTCTCAAAAAATAAATAAATAAGCCAAATTTCATTCTGAACTATAATCTAACACAGTATCAAACACAATAGGAAACCATCGTATTGTATCCTCAGCTGCTACTCTTATTTTGAGAAAATACTCAATTTGCAGTAACATATTTTCTCAAATGAAGAAACCCTTTTGTAGTTGTTGTCAAGAAATAATTTCCCAACCAAGACTCACTTGAAGGACCAGTTGTAATCATGAGACTGTCTCTCCATGATGTCCACCCTGGCTCCAGGCACACTACAGATTGGCCGATTCCAGTTGTCTCTTATCCTCATGTAGAGATTCCTTGTATAAAAGTTTTCAAAATCTTGATACAATGACACAAAGTCCTGCCAAGAAATGGTGACATACCATAAATTTAGTTACTTTATTACAATTTTTTTTAACAGATGACATGACTTTTTTTTATATAAATGTATGGGGTACGAGTGCAATGTCATTATGTGCAAGATTGTGTAATGGACAAGTCAAGGCTTTTAGGGTATCAATCATTAAAATAACACACAGTTCCTATTAAGTAATTTCTCATCATCCACCCTCACTCCTTCACCCTTCCCAGTCTCCATTGTCTATTATTACACTGAGTTACCTTAAAAACTAACTTTACAACTTCCATTTTCATATTGTAAAAGCACCTGAGAATGAGAGGCCACTTACATTTAATTAACTGCTAAATCAGGACAGGCTTGGTGGCTCACGCCTATAATCCCAGAACTTTGGAAAGCCAATGAAGGAGTTGCTTGAGCCCAGGAGTTAGAGACCAGCCTAGGCAACATAGCAAGACTGTGTCTCAACAAAAACATTTTAAAAATTAGTCAGGTGCAGTGTAGCTGTAGTCTCAGCTACTCTGGAGGCAAGGCAGGAGGACCCCGTGAGCTCAGTAGGTTTGGGCTGCAGTGAGCTATGATGGCACCACTGTACTCCAGGTTGGATAACAGAGACCCTATCTCAAAACAAAATCAACAACAAAAACCCTGGGGTATCAGGAAAACATCTGGAAAGGCATCAATTCTCTATGTTTATTTTAATACAATTCGTATCAGATTAAAAGTCACTTAACGTTGATAGCTGACATAGATTACATGGTCTCCAATAACTGACTTCGTGAATGGAGAGCAAACAAATTTAATTTAATAAAGTAGGCCTCATAAAAATAAAATGTAGTTGTATTATTCTGCCATTAAATAGTTTCCCTTCCTAATAATCTCAAAAAGACTGCTCTTCTTCCCCTACAAACCTTCCCACATTAACAGATTAGGGGAAATGCCATAGAAACCACTATAATTCCAATTTCAACCAGGAAAAATAATTCCAAAATTAAGATTCCATCCTTTGCATATTTTCAATGATCAAAATGAAACAAATCCAAAGAGAAAATAATAAACAAGAAATACTACAAAATAGGCTATAGGGGCCAGGTGTGGTGGCTCATGACTGTAATCCCAGCACTTTCGGAGGCCGAGGCAGGTGGGTGGGCAGATCACTTGAAGTTTCAGGAGTTCAAGACCAGCCTGGCCAACATGGTAAAACCCTGTCTCTACTAAAAATATAAAAATTAGCTGGGCATGGTGCCATGTGCCTGTAATTCCAACTACTCAGGGGGGCTGAGGCAGGAAAATTGCTTGAACCCGGGAGGCGGAGGTTGCAGTGGGCCATGGTCACTGCACTCTAGCCTGGGCAACAGAATGAGACTCTGTCTCCAAAACAAAAAAAGGCAACAGGGGCTTATAGGAAACCACCCACCTTAGGTTCTTTTCCCTTTAGAAGGGAATTTTTTAAAAAAGAAAAAAAAAAAGAGTCCAGGTGCAATGGTTCATGCCTATAATCCCAAAACTTTTCGAAGCTAAGGTAGAAGGACTGCTTGTGGCCAGGAATCTGAAGTGACAGTGAGCTATGACTGAGTAAGACCCTGTCTCAAAAACAAAAGAAGGCAGGACACAGTGGCTCACACCTGTAATCCCAACACTTGGGAGGCTAAGGTGGGAGGATCGTTTGGGCCCAAGAGGTCAACAGCAGCCTGGCCAACATAGTGGGACTCTAAAAATTTTAAAGACGGGAAGGGAAGGGAGGAAAGAGAAGAGAAATTCCCAAAATGAATTCCCATGCTTAGGAACTTAAAGGCTCCCTTCCTCTGAGAGATTAAGTTGTACTAAAACTTAATTCTGTAAAAAAATCAAGTCACAGTGGAGCGGAAATGCTATGCCTGGTGTGGTATAACCACTACTCAGAACACATGTGACCAGACCACGAGATCTACTTAAACTCTTGAATGCAAAGGTTAAACCAAACCACAAGAAAACGAAACTATAGTTTTACTATATCAGCCAACCACTGAGTTTATAGCCATCAGCTCTGGGCTTGATGCCAATATAAATTAACCTGTTAACTAAATTAGTCAAAAACATTAAGTATAAGCCTTATTCTGTAAAAGATTTTCATTGCTAAAGAAGACTACCATGTAACTCTAAAATTAACAACTTTCTATGACACTGGACTCTCAAGTGCCTACTAAATGAGCCTCACAGTAGATAAATCTCCTTATAAATAAGGCTGAGCAAAATCAGAAGCTACTCTAAGAATTTGCAGTACCTGATACCATCTCTCTCTTTTTTTTTTTTTTTTTTTTTTTTTTGAGGCTGAGTTTCGCTCTTGTTGCCCAGGATGCAGTGCAATGGCGTGATCTCAACTTACTACAACCTCCACCTCCAGGGTTCAAGCGATTCTTCTGCCTCAACCTCCCAAGTAGCTGGGATTACAGGTGCCAGCCACCACACCCAGCCAATTTTTTGTATTTTTAGTAGAGATGGGGTTTCACTATGTTGGCCAGGCTAATCTCGAACTCCTGACCCAGGTGATCCACCTTTTTCAGCTGGGATTACAGGCGTGAGCCATTACACCTGGCCCCCATCTCTCTTATAATTGGTTCTAATAGTCACCTTTCCTCGGGACAGAAAATATCCATAAATAACATATCTATCACAATTACAAATTTTCCATTTAAATGGTATGTCCGTTTTGATAGTCTCCTCTTCCAACAAGTATACTGGCTGAATGAAAATAGGAATAGAGACATCCAATTCTAATTAAAACTTTTAATTTGGCTGTTATTACCCATGCATTTATTTCCCAAAGGAAAAAACAAAAAGTAGTCTGAAATCCTTTTCATTCACATCAAAAAGAGTAACAGTACTAACTCTTCTTTTTTTTTTTTTGAGACAGAGTTTAGCTCTTGTTACCCAGGCTGGAGTGCAATGGCGCGATCTCGGCTCACCGCAACCTCCGCCTCCTGGGTTCAACCAATTCTCCTGCCTCAGCCTCCCGAGTAGCTGGGACTACAGGCACGTGCCACCATGCCCAGCTAATTTTTTGTATTTTTAGTAGAGACGGGGTTTCACCATGTTGACCAGGATGGTCTCGATCTCTTGACCTCGTGATCCACCCGCCTCGGCCTCCCAGAGTGCTGGGATTACAGACGTGAGCCACAGCGCCCGGCCAACAGTACTAACTCTTCTAATGAAGGCAACGACAGTACTGGTGATCTCATTTCTTTTTTTTTTTTTTTGAGACAGAGTCTCACTCTGTCACCCAGGCTGGAGTGCAATGGTACGATCTCAGCTCACTGCAACCTCTGCTTCCTGTGTTCAAGTGATTCTCCTGCCTCAGACTCCCGAGTAGCTGAGCTTACAGGTGCCCGCCACCATGCCCAGCTAATTTCTGTATATTTTAGTGGAGACAGGGTTTCACCATGTCAGTCAGGTTGGTCTCGAACTCCTGACCTCAAATGATCCACCTGCCTCAGCCTCTCAAAGTGCTGGGATTACAGGCATGAGCCACCACTCCCGGCCAATCTCATTTCTTTATAACCTTTCTAAACACTTCACATTCATGTTCAAAGTATTAACTCCAATATTAAGAGAAATTATTTCCTTACAAATTCTTATTAGTAACAAAATCAGGATTTTTTTGTTTTTATTACATAAAACAGAAAAACCTTAGCGTCTGCTCCAAATACCAGAGGTAGAAAAGGCTGCAGGCCAGAATGAGGTAGAGCTTCACCCCTCTCAGCCTTGGGCTAAACAAAGAAAGCCAGAGGCACAGCTGTCTGGGGTTAGGAAGGAAAGAAGGGGTTCTAATTTCCTGAACAAAGAATTGTGTCCACCATGGTCAGACATCTACATCTCCCCTTAACAAATGATTAAGTCCCTGAGACAGGAACACTAGCACAGGGTAAAGGAGGAGAAGCTGTCACAATGAGGAATGTTAAGAGACCAAAAGCAGTTGGGATAGAATGGTAGGAGAGAGGGACTCTTGGTGGAAGTCTCAGTTCCCCTTCACTCCTTAGCTAAGCTCCAGAGTAGTAGCTCTGATCTCAGTTAGTAGGTTCAGCAGAAAGATTTGATGGGTATGGCTGGGCGCAGTGGCTCACGCTGTAATCCTAGCACTCTGGGAGGCCAAGGTTGGTGGATCGCTTGAGCCCAGGAGTTGGAGACCAGCTGGTCAATTTAGTGAAACTCTGTCACTACAAAAAACACAAAAATTAGCCAGGTGTGGTGGCACATGCCTGTAGTCCCAGCTACTCAGGAGGCTGAGGTGGGAGGATCACTTGAGCTCAGGAGGTTGAGGGTGTGTAGGTGAGCTGAGATCACACCACTGCACTTGAACCTGGGCAACAGAGTGAGACACTGTCTCAAAATAATAATAATAATAATTTTTAAAAAGATGCGAAAGGCAGCAAACCAAACTCCCTGTAACCTAGCCATGAAAAAAATGAAGGGAGGGGTCACAACTGGTAGTTCCAGTTCTAGGCAATGAGAGCAGGTTTCCAAAAATACCAGGTTAACTTTAAATAGTCTAAGACCACGGTTAAACTAGAGGAGTAATCTTTTCATTCATACATTCAAATATATTTTAGTGAGTACTCAATACATACCGGATTATGTGCTAGACTTTCAGGATACATTAAAGTACAAGACAGTTCTCTCCACAAAAAGTAATACCCCCACTATTCCAACCCTCATACCCCCCCATCTCCACCACCCTCTTCCTCCTCCTCAGTTTGGTCACTGTGAAATGACTTTACTTAAGGCTTATGTAATACTCATCATCATTGACCCAATACTCAGTCACTATACTGAGTACCCAATACTATACTGAGTACCCAATACTCAGACAACTATTTACTGAGCAGTACCTTCCAGGCACTAAACTGGGCACTGGGAATAAAAATGAGTAAGAACAATCTCTATACTCCCTAAGAACTCTTAGTGTAGTGGAGAAACACACAAATAAATACAATATAATAAGTACTATAAAAGGATGTTTGTCTAAAGAAGGAGAGAATACCTAACTGATAAGGGAGTGACAATGATAAAGTTCAAGCAGCCTTAAGGATATACCCATAAACATTCTTTCTGAAGACTTTCACAAATCCCATATCCTAGCACATATAAGTAGAGGAAAAACAGTATCTACTCAAGACTAAATACTGGATCACTGGGTTTGAAATACTCATTACTTAAGAGCCTTCTCAACTCAAGAGAACAATTCAAACTCTCAGATTTGGGGAGGGAAAAAAATCAAAACAAACAAAAAAACTCTTGGATTTGCTGATTAGAGATCGATGAAGACCTTACCAAAAGTAGTCTGGGGACATCTCAATAATAAGCCAATAAATATCCTTTACTGGTTAAGCCTATTTAAGGTGAGCCTCCTATATTGTTTAATATAATAGAAATAAGTACCACCTATTCCAGTGCCTATGCAGGTGTTAAGAACACAAGGGAAAAGCTGGGTGCTACCACTTTCTGAAGTCCACTTTCTAACAACTGTCCCTTTGTTAAGCATCATTCTGGCCCAACACAGATGGCCAAATATGTTTATATGATGATGATCACAACAGCAGCAAGAGTGCCCATCTATTGAGTATTTATGACATACCAGGTACTTGCCAAGTGCTTTATGTGCACATATATTTATATACATTTATATGTAAGTATGTAAATATACATACTCTGCATATTTTTAAGGAAGATATCATTTCTTCCACTTTCAGAAAGGCTAAATGGCTTTCCCACTTAGGAAAGCAGCCAGAGGCAGAGCCATGAACACATGATCCAGGCCTTCTAATTTCACTCTGTGCTCCTAACCCCAATGCCACACTGCCTCTCATTTGGTGATGCTACTAAATCAATCTGAAACACCTTTTTTCTTTTTTTTTGAGATGGAGTTTCACAGTTGTCACACAGACTGGAGTGCAATGGCGCGATCTAGGCTCACTGCAACCTCTGGCTCCCAGGTTCAAGTGATTCTCCTGCCTCAGCCTCCCGAGTAGCTGGGATTACAGGCATGCACCACCATGCCTGGCTAATTTTGTATTTTTTAGT
Source organism: Alouatta palliata (assembly GCA_004027835.1). Classification (NCBI taxonomy): domain Eukaryota; kingdom Metazoa; phylum Chordata; class Mammalia; order Primates; family Atelidae; genus Alouatta; species Alouatta palliata. The sequence goes on from PVKV010006764.1 coordinate 86,151, forward strand.
AGAGACAGGGTTTCTCTGTGTTGATCAGGTTGGTCTCAAACTCCCAACCTCAGGTGATCTGGCCACCTCAGCCTCCTAAAGTGCTGGGATTACAGGCATGAGCCACTGTGCCTGGCCCAATCTGAAATACTTTGATAGCATTCAAAGCACTTCAAGACCACTGTGCTACTGGCCTTCCCATTCTTTTCCTATGTTCTGCACATGACCAACACACACATTACAAATCCCCTATAAGACACACAGACACACACACAGACATAGACACACACAAAGTTAGGAGCTGGAAGGCTAAAAACCGTATTTCCTGGACACCTTTGTGATCAGGGTGTGGATGTGATATAGGGTCTACCAGTGAGAAGCACATACAAGGCAGGGGCCGCACTTTGCACCAGCGTAGGAAGCAAGCCCCAGCAGACCTCAGAGCTGGATCGGCACCAGTGCAATTTTATGTGCCACTGCCTATTCACCAGCCTCTGGTGGTGCGGCAGTTGTGATGGCAGGAGCAGTTTCCTAGTTTAAGGTAGCAGCCTCGTTAGAGGGAGGCCCTAATCTCACTGCTCTCGCCCCTCCACAAAGCCATAAATGTCTAATTCCCTGTTTACTTGAATGGCTTATGTTTGTTTTTGGTAACTCCACCAAAAATTTGATGATTTCAATAACATGGTCATTGTAATTACTGTTGAGAAATAGATGTTTAATAACTTCTTAGTTGTATTTTATAAGTTCAATGAATAAAATTTATTTTTCGAAGTCACAAAACAATGCAGTGACAAAGACAAAACTGAGACTCTAGTATTATTCCAAGTTAATACTATTAGTGGTAGTGTTACTACTAATTCCATCAAGAATTCTCAATGTCAGTTCTAATTTAATAACCTTTATTTTAGAGTCTAGGCCTCAAATCTCAAAAGACAAAATTTCTCTCAAACATGAGCATTTGAGGCAAACAATCACTGCTTTGATGTTAGGATAAAAAGCTTGGCAGATGTGCTTAGAACTGTCTCAGCATCTTCTCAAGGTCAGGATAGTTTAAAGTTCCACCCTTGACCTACGCACCCAGGGCATGGAAAATAAACTGGGACAAGTAAACCAACTCTAGAAGTCTTTAAGGAACAAATTTATATCAGAATCATCAAACAGCTTTACTTCTATTTAAAACTTGCTAAGTAAAGGAAAAGGTGGGAGAAAGATTAAAATCTACAAAATTATAAAGTATTTAGACCTTCACAGATTACTTTTAAATGCCATACTTATTTTAAAAACTTTCACACTAAGGTGGCCAAACATCCACTGGCCAAAAAAATGAACCCTGCTCTAAATCTCACACTATACAATTAACTCAAAAGGAGCATAGACCTAAACATAAAACTACATGACTCTTAGAAAAATCTTTAATACATTTGCTGGTGGAAATGTAAAATGGCACAGCCAAGGTGGAAAAGTGTTGGTTTCTCAAAGGTACATGTAGACTTTGATTATGATGAGTCTGATTTTTTTTTAAAAGTTGGGGTTTTTTTGTTGTTTTTTTGAGATGGAGTCTTGCTCTGTCACCCAGGCTGAAGTGCAGTGGTGCGATCTAGACTCTGCAACATCCGCTTCCTGGGTTCAAGTGATTCTGGTGCCTCAGCCTCCCCAGTAGCTGGGTAGCTGGGATTGCACGCATGCACGACCATGACCAGCTAATTTTTGTATTTTAGTAGACATGGGGTTTTACCATGCTGGCCAGGCTGGTCTCAAACTCCTGACCTGAAGTGATCTGCCCACTTTGGCCTAAAGTGTTGGGATTACAGGCACGAGCTATCGTGCCCAGCCAAAAATATTTTTTTTAAAAGGTAAATACAGACTTTTCATGTGAACCAGCAATTCCAGTCTTAGATATATATCAACTGGAAACAGATACTCAGACAGGTACTTGTATGTGAATGTTCATGGCAGCACTATTCACAACAGCCAAAAGATGGTAACAAAATGTGGTATATCCATACAATGGACTAGTATGCAGTGATACAGGAATGAAGTACAGTTACTTGCTACAATGGTACATGAACCTTGAAATCATTATGCTAAGTGAAAGACAAGCCACAAAAGAGGGACAACAGTTGCAAAATCTTCTAGGATACATAAACATTTCCTACAAACAACTTAGAAAAATACACAAACCCAGTAGAAAGACGGACAAAAAATTTCAACAGGCACTTCATGAAATCAGAACTTCCAATGGTCATTAAACATATAAAAAGCTGTTCAGCTTCACTGGGCAACAGAAAATTACAAATTAAAACCACAATGAGATACTAGTACACATGCTAATTGAATTGGCAAAAATTTTAAATTCTGGCATTACTGAGCACTGATAAAGAGATGTGGAACAACAAGAATTCTCAAACACAGCAGATAGCTAAACCAGTACAATCACTTTGGAAAATAATTTGGCACTATCTAGTGAAACTGAAGACATGCATACTCTAAAACTTTATAACCCAATAATTCCAACCCTGGAGTAACTCATATTTACATGCAGGAAACACATATATCAGAACATTTATAGTAGCTTTATTAGTCACTGACAAAAAATGAAAAAGCCTCAATATCCATTATTACTAAAATGAAGGAAAGCCAGGCGGTGGCTCACGCCTGTAATCTCAGCACTTTGGGAAGCCAAGGCGGGTGGATCACCTGAAGACAGGAGTTCAACACCAGCCTGGCCAACATGGGAAAACCCCATTTCTACTAAAAATATGAAAATCAGTTGGGCGTGATGGCGCATGCCTGTAATCCCAGCTACTCAGGAGGCAGGAGAATCACTTGAACCCGGGAGGCAGAGGTTGCAATGAGCCAAAATCACACCATTGCACTCCAGCCTAGGCAACAGAGCAAGACTGTCTCAAAAACAAGAAGAAGAAGAAAAAAAGAAATTAATGAAGTGTGGCATACTCATTTACAATGAAATACTAAACAGCAATGTAAACAAATGAAGTGGGAATCCTTAACAAACAGCTGGAGCCTCTGTTACAAACAAATTAAGGCACAAAAACACATATACAACACAAATGCATTTATGTAAAGTTCAAAAGCAGGCTTAACTAACACTTACTGTTTATAGATGCATACACAAGTGATAAAACCATAAGGAAAAGTCAGGGGAATGGTTATCTGAGGAGCTTAAGGAGGGGCACACAGAGGGAGCGGTTTCTGCAGTGATGGCAGCATGCCACTCATCAGGTGAGATTTCTTAGCTGCCTATTTATTATATAAGCATTCATTATATACCACATTTACTTTTTTGTTTGTTTGTTTCTTTGAGACAGAGTCTCACTTTATCGTCCAGTCTGGAGTACAGTGGCGTGATCTTAGCTCACTGCAACTTCCACCTCTCAGGTGGAAGCAATTCTCATGCCTCAGCCTCCTGAGTAACTGGGATTACAGGCATGCACCATGATGTCTGGCTAATTTTTGTGGGTTCTTTTTTTTTTTTTTTTTTTTAGTACAGTGGCAAAATCTTGGCTCACTGCAATCTCTGCCTCCCAGGTTCAAGCAATTCCCCTGCCTCAGCCTCCAGAGTGGCTGGGACTACAGGCACGTACCACCATACCTGGCTAATTTTTTGTATTTTAGTAGAGACGGGGTTCCACCATGTTGTCCAGGATGGTCTCGATCCCCTGACCTCATGATCCACCCATCTTGGCCTCCCAAAGTGCTGGGATTACAGATGTGGGCCACTGTGCCCAGACTAATTTTTGTATTTTTAGTAGAGATGGGGTTTCACCACGTTGGCCAGGCTGGTCTTGAATTCCTGACCTCAAGTGACCCACCTGCCTCGGCCTCCTAAAGTGCTGGGATTACAGGCGTGATACACTGCACCCAGCTATGCCACATTTACTTTTAATTCTTTTAACTAATTAATGTATAGATATGTACTCCATGTATGTGTATATTGGTTATACATAACCAATGAAAAGGTTAAAAAATAATGGAAAGGGCCAGGCACGGTGGCTCATGCCTGTAATCCCAGCACTTTGGGAGGCCGCGGTGGGAGGATCACCTGAGGCTGGGGGAGCTCAAAAGCAGCCTTACCAACATAGAGAAACCCATCTCTATTTAAAAAATACAAAATTTAAAAAAAAAAAAAAAATACAAAATTAGCCAGGCATAGTGGTGCATGCCTGTAATCCCAGCTACTCGGGAGGCTGAGGCAGGAGAATTGCTTGAACCCAGGAGGCAGAGGTTGCAGTGAGCTGAGATTGCACCATTGTACTCCAGCAACAAGAGCGAAACTCCATATCAAAAGAAAAGGTGGGGGGCGGGAGTAATAAAATAAATTAAAAATAAAAAAGGAAAGAGTGTGTTTCATTTTAAAAGAAAACCAAACTATATAGAAAAAAAACAATTTTCCATGACATGCAGTTTATTCAGATAGTTTTATGTGACAGGGTTTGTTGAGCTGCTTGATACCTGAAAAAATATGTATCCAAATTTACTTAGCCTGATAGATGATCGTAAGAAAAATCTACTTGGTCTGATGGTGCTAAGACCCTTATGATCTGGAAAAGATTAAGGTGCTTCATAACTTGCAGCCACTGAGATTAAAGGCTACACACCTGAAAATCTTTTCTTTAAAAGCATAACTAATGCTGTTTGCTGGTACTATAATACTGCTGAAAGATTTCAAGATGTTTCATTATAAACATAATATTGTATACCAAAGACACAGTAAAAATTCCATAGCATTTTGAATTTTTATTTGGGCAACACTTTTGTTGTTGTTGTCATTAGAAACAGTACCTCACTCTGTCACCCAGGCTGGAGAAAAGTGGCATGATCATAGCTCACTGCAGCCTCCAATTCTTGGACTCAAGCTGTCTCCCCACCTCAGCCTCTATACAGCCAGGACTCCATACAGGTGCACACCACCATGCTTGGCTAATTTTTAAATTGTAATTAATGTCTTTTCTACTGAAAAAGGAAACAGCATCATGAGATAGATTTAGAATAACCGAAACATGACAAAATTGTTTCAAAACTTAAACTAAGAATTTTAAAATCCCAAATAATTCCCACCTGAGGAAGTGTTGAAAATGGAGTCATCATATGGTTAAAATGCATAATAGCCAGGCGCCATGGCTCATACCTATAATCCCAGGATTTTGGGAGGCCAAGGCAGGTGGATCACTTGAGCTCAGGAATTCAAGACCAACCTGGGCAACAAGGTGAAACCCTGTCTCTACAAAAAAATATACAAAAATTAGCCAGTTGTGGTGGCGTGCGCATCTAGTCCCAGCTGCTCAGGAGGCTGAGGTAGGGGAACCACTGGAGTGCGGGAGGCAAAGGTTGCAGTGAACTGAGATTGTGCCACTGCACCAGACTGGGCAACAGAGCAAGACGCTGTCTTAGAAAAGAAAAAAAAAATGGCCCAGGCAAGGTGGCTCACGCCTGTAATCCCAGTACTTTGGGAGGATGAGGCAGGAGGATCACTTAAGCCCAGGAGTTCAAGATCAGCCTGGACAACATGGCAAAACCCAGTCTCTACAAGAAATACAAACATTAGCAGGGCATGGTGGTATGTGCCTGTGGTTCCAGCAACTCTGGAGGCTGAGGTGGGAGGATCACCTGAGCCCAGGGAGGTAGAAGCTGCAGTGAGCTGAGATTGTGCCACTGCACTACAGCCTGGGTGACAGAGTAAGACCCTGACTCAAAAAAATAAAAAAAAAAGAAAAGAGAAAGCATTATAAATTCTAAAAGTATTTATTTTAGAAATGAAAATTATGTTTTTACCTCTACTTAATGAAAAAAAATAGATGAAATACTCAGTGAAAGGTTTTTAGACTGCAACTTTTAAACCTTTGAACCACAGTTAATTAACGGCTTTCCTTACTGTTCACATAAGTCACACCACTGTCTGTCCTTTCCTGTTTTTAGTGTTAAAAACAGGAAGCCACTTCCTTGCTCTTTCTATGCTGTCCATGAAAGTGTAGAATGAGATTTCAAAATAAACACTGATTTTTTCCTACATCCAAAACAGTCATTTGCATGTTTGTATGTACACACCCACCCCCGACCACGAATACTTAAAAACACTTTACATTGTTACTGGTACCACCACTCACAATACCATTCATATCTTAAACTTTTTTTTTAAGAGACAATGGCTGGGCACTGTGGCTCATGCCTGTAATCCTAGCACTTTGGGAGCCCGCAGGCGGATCACCTGAGGTTAGGAGTTCAACACCAGCCTAGGCAACATGGTGAAACCCCGTCTCTACTAAAAATACAAAAATTAGCTGGGCATGGTGGCGCACGCCTATAGTCCCAGCTACTTGGGAGACTGAGGTATAAGAATCACTTGAACCGGGGAGGCAGAGGTTGCAGTGAGCCAGGTTATATTTTAGTAGAGACAGGGTTTCACCATGTTGTCCAGGACGATCTCGATCTCCTGACCTCATGATCCACCTACCTCAGCCTCCCACAATGCTGGGATTATAGGCATGAGTCACCACACCTGGCCTAATTTTTGTATTTTTAGTAGACACGGAGTTTCACCATGTTGGCCAGGCTGGTGGCCTGCACCTAATATGTGCTAAGTGCTCTGTAGTATAGAGTAGTAAACAAAAAGCCCTCTTGGAATCTGTGCTCTGGTGGAAGAGATAAACATATAAAATATAAAGTCTGCTACACCGGGCTCAGTGGCTCACACCTGTAATCCCAGCACTTTGCAAGGCCAAGGTAGGCAGATCACATGAGCCCAGGGGTTCAAGACCAGCCTGGCCAACATGGCAAAACCCTATCTCTACTAAAAACATTAAAAAAAAAAAAAAAAAAATTAGGTGCGGTTGCCCACGCCCTTAGTCCCAGCTATTTTGGAGGCTCAGGCAGGAGAATCGCTTGAACCTGGAAGACAGAGTCGCAGTGAGCCAAGACTGCACCACTGCGCTCCAGCCTGGGCAACAGAGCAAGACTCTGTCTCAAGAAAATAAAAATAAAAGCAAATAAAGTATATTAGACAGTGACAAATACTAATGGAAACAAAAGCAAGCAGGAAAGGGGGAGTCATGCTGCCAATCAGCTGGGGTGCCCTGAGTGACAAAACGGAAGTGAAGGTACTAGCCATGGGACTATCTGAAGGAAAAGCTTTCCTGGCACGAAAAACGGGGAAAACAGGTAACAGGGAAACTCTTGCAAACCTAATACTGGCACTAGTCCAAACGGACACAGTGGTAAACCTACTACAAAACTTCTTTGAAAGGTCTGAGTATAGTTTCTTACCAGTGAGAAATCCCTAGAGTAAATAGAGATGACTACACCATATGATGAAGTATTATTCAGCAATAAGAAGCAATGAAGTACCGATACATGCTATAACATGGATGAACTTCAAATACATTACACCGAGCGAAAGGAGCCAGACCCAGAAGCCTGGGCAACAGAGTGAGACTCCGTCTCAAAAAAAATAAAAACAGTAAGGGAGAACGTGGTATTTGGTCCTCCCATTTTAAAATATCTGATCATGAACGAGCTGTGGAGGCAAAATGTTAGTTTAAAATTCAGTGAGTGTGTGGGACTACCTACCATAATTTACTCCTTACGTTCCTAGCTATTGCCTATATAAATATTAGAACATTTTTTTCTTAAATTTTTTCACTTTGTAGAGACGAGGTTTCATTATGTTGTGTCAGCTGGCCTCAACTCCTGGCCTTGAGTGATTTTCCTGCCTCAGCCTAGAACGTTTTTATTAATTCAAGCTTTTTCTGTATCTGTCACGTACATGTTTCTGGACTACTAGCTTCATCTCACATGACAAAGAAATACACCACAGACTGGGAAAAACAACATTCTCATCTAAAACACCACTAATAACAGAGGATTTGGGGGTAAAGAATTCCAAGAATTTTATGCAATTTATATAAAATAGAACAAATTCATAGTAACTCATCTTTATTAGTATAAGCATGTGACTTAGTTCTATTCAAAGCAATGTCCGGTATTTCCCTATAACAAAGAATTAATATAGTTAAAACTGGGCTCTCTTTTATAATAAAATGAGGAAGAAAACCAGGATGTGGTTATGGATAACACTCTCTCAGTGAAATGAGGAAGTAGCAACATTTTATTTGCATTTTATGATCCCAAGCAAGCACTTTCCCTCACCTCCTTCTGGTTTAACACTCAATTTGCCTCCCTTTTTCACCATATCTGATGCAGCAATAGAAAACAAACATGATCTATCATAAGATTGGGTGACTTTTCCTTTCCCCATAAAAGCTGAATTTTTGTAAGAAAATGACAGAATTTGGCTGTTTTACTAATGTTATCTACTGGGAATACTCCACTGAAATGAATTTGAATAATTTAATACAATCCTCTCCACAAACTGCAGAGGCAAAAGCTTTCCTCAGTCCCCTACATTTCCTTGTATTGCTTCCTCCAAGAATTGTTTCCTGATTAACCCCATGCTACTCAGATACTTTTAAAAATTCTACATCTTCATATAATTTAAGTATTACTTACTTGTATAATGGCTCTGCAAAGGCCCATAACTTTCAAATGTTTATGTTTCCTCAACAAAATGAGGAATTACTTAAGAATAAAATGTGTGTTCTAATTCTTTCACACAAAGTATACACAGGCAACTCCCAACACTTAAACCACCAATTTACTTTCTGTAAACATGAAACAAGTTCCAAAGTTAATGTACTCACTAACAAATTAATTCAGATGTATCTTTTTTATTTCATTCATTCATCACACTTTGAGCATCAGCTGTGCAAGCTCTCTATGGACAATCTCCTGATCAAAACTGCCCCTAGGGGCATGGTGGCTCAGTCCTGTAATCCCAACACTTTGGTTAGCCAAGGCAGGAGGATCGCTTGAGCACAGGAGTTTGAGACCAGCCTGGGCAACACAGCAAGACGTTGTCTCTATTTAAAAACAAAAAAAACTACTCCTCATTGCCTACCAAACTTCTTACTTTGACTTTCAAAACACAATTTCTTTTCTATACACATTCCAGATTTTCCCAAACATTCTTCATGCCTTTGCCCATACTAGCCCTTCATCCAGGAATGTGCTGTCTACACCACAATCAGCACTTCCCTCACCATCAGCTATACATGTCAATTATTAAGTTTCAACTGTGTGCCTACACTAGGAGAGGTCCTTGTAGATAGATAGTTTTTAGTTTGAATATATAAATAAAACTTCAGCTACCATCAGTCATGACTGCCATCAACTCAGTCTAGTAGGAGGATATAGGCCCGTGAACAAGTAACTGCACTACTGTACAACCTAAGAAGAGCATGGTAAGCTGTCACTGAGGGCTATACAAAATCAACATATTGTAGATGCATTCTGGGTGGACATGCTCAGGGGTAGGAGGAGGATCAAAAAATGTTAAAAATGTGGGCCGGCACAGTGGCTCACATTTGTAACACCAGTACTTTAGGAGGCAGAGGTGGATGAATCATTTGAGGTCAGGAGTTCGAGACCAGCCTGGCCAACATGATGAAACCCTGTTTCTACTAAAAATACAAAAAGTATCTGGGGCATGGTGGCACATGCCTGTAATCCCTGCTACTTAGGAGGCTGAGGTTTGAGAATTGCTTAGACCTCTGTTGTCCAGGCTGGAGTGCAGTGAGCCAAGATCATGCCACTGCACTCCAGCCTGGACAACAGAGTGAGACTCTTGTCTTAAAAAAAAAAAAAAAAGAAGAATAGGCTGGGCGCAGTAGTTCACACCTGTAATACCAGCACTTCAGGAGGCTTAGGGGGGCGGATCATCTGAGGTCAGGAGTTTAAGACCAGCCTGATCAACATGGATAAACCCTGTCTCCACTAAAAAGTACAAAATTAGCCAGGTGCGGTGGCACATGCTCGTAGTCCCAGCTACTTGGAAGGCTGACGCAGGAGAATCGCTTGAACCCAGGAGGCAGATGTTGTGGTGAGCCAAGATCGCACCATTACACTCTACCCTGGGCAACAAGAGTGAAACTCCGTCTCAAAAAAATCATAATAAAATAAAATAAAAACTGTTAAAAATGTGTTTGGATTTTAAAAGATAAAAATTAGTTAGGCCTTTTGGACCAACTTCTGAATGTAGGGCTTTGCCTGTATTAGGTATTCAAAAAACTTATTTACCATCTTTGTGAAATTTACTTGCAAGGCAATGAGTAGGATGGCCAACTTGTGGTAGGGCTCAGATGGAGTACAAGAAGGTTGAGATGAGAGAAAAGCATGTCTAATCTTGAGATCTCCCAGGAGCCACTTCAGAATCCATGTATCTCCTGACTGGTTTTGTCTTCCTAGTAACTGACAATGTTTTCGTGATGCACTCTTCCCAGTTCCACATGACACTATCCATTACCTGAGAAATTGTTTCTTCTACAATCAGTGTTCACTGGCTCATCTCAGCAGTGACTCTGCTGACCCCACACATGCCTCTTTCCTCGGACGTACCACAAAAGTGAATATGAGGGACCCCAAGAAAATGTGAATGTCTTAAGTCCTTCTTTAATCTAGTACATTCCCTGGGCTGGAAGACAACCTCTTGCCATGTTGGACATGCTAAGAACACACAGGTTTGTTTTGTTTTTAGTAAACTCAGGCATCTTTAACCCTCATTTTATTTATTTATTGAGACTAGGTAACACATGTAATGCATAAAACTCCAGAAGTGAGCTTCAAGTCAGTAACAAGTTAAAAAAAACAAAAAACCCTTGAGAAGTACAAAGGAACATGCAGAGAAAAGTGAAGTGAATGGAACCCTCTTCCTGAGAGAGAACCATTCTCATCTGTTGACCATTCCTAAAATAAGAGTGTTTTCTACTGTAAACAGAATTGCTTGGCCACATTCTGTATTACAGCTTGTTTGTCTGGGGAGAGGAGCTGATATGTAAATCACACAACTATGTATAATGTATCTATGAGAAAACACATCACTAATTTCAAAGAGTACAACCTTTTCAGAAAATTATAAACACAACTTGGGATTCAGCATGGTGGTATGAATAGAAAGAACATGGCTTTTTGCAATAGCTCTGACACCAGGCATCTTAGGAAACGTTATTTAACTTGTGACTTTTCAATTTATTTATTTATTTATTTTTGAGATAGAGTCTTGCTCTGTTGCCCAGGCTGGAGTGCAGTGGTGTGATCTCAGTTCACTACAACTTCTGCCTCCTGGGTTCAAACGAATCTCCTGCCGCAGCCTCCTAAGTAGCTGGGATTACAGGCACACGCCACCATGCTCAGCTAATTTTTTGTATCTTTAGTAGAGATAGGGTTTCACCATGTTGGTCAGGCTGGCCTCAAACTCCTGACCTTGTGATCCACCTGCCTTGGCCTCCCAAAGTGGTGGGATTACAGGCATGAGCCACAGTGCCCAGCCAACTTTTTGATTTCTTTTTTTTTTTTTTTTTTAATAAAAAAGATGGGGTTTCACCATGTTGGTCCTGCTGGTCTTGAACTCCCTACTTCAGGAGATCTGCCCGCCTTGACCTCCAAAGTGCTTGGATTACAGGCGTGAGCCACCAGGCCCGGCCAACTTTGACTTCTAATCCATAAAATAGGGATAGTGTTGCCTAGCTCCTTAGGTTCTTCTTGATTAAATTAAACATATGTTGAATGTTTTGTATCTTTAGCCTTGTTTTCAGCTTTCTTTGTAGAATGTTTTCATTTAACTGCATCTGGAATGTTTTAATTTTAATGTATACTCAAATTGCTAAGAAAAAACTTTTGTGTAAAAATACAAAGATTTCTATAAAAGACTTCTATTTACAAAATCAAAGCCTCCCTAACAATTACCTTTTGTTCTTCTCTTTCTGTTGCATGGTGACATTTTTCAATTCTCCAGTGCCTCAAGAAATCTCGAAGATATCCAAAGAGAGTGAGTACACCATACCCCACATATGTGAGCACAGCAACCAGCATTGGGGTTTCTTCAAAAGCTTCATTAAACGGCCTTTTATACAGTCCTCCATTTTGTGTAACATGATGGATCTAAAAGAAAGGTTATAAATGTTTATTTTAATCATGGTAAGAAAAACATTCCTACCTAAAATCTAGGTACTCAGAGATTTGCTGAATTATATCTTAAGAATTCTGTAAATTCTGCCAGGCGCAGTTGCTCACGCCTGTAATCCTAGCACTTTGGGAGGCTGAGGTGGGTGGATCAGTTGAGGTGAGGAATTCAAGACCAGCCTGGCCAACATGGTGAAACCCTGTCTCTACTAAAAATACAAAAATTAGCCAGGCATGGTGGCAGGTACCTGTAATCCCAGCTGAGGCAGGAGAATTGCTTGAACCTGGGAGGAAGAGTTTGCAGTAAGCCGAGATCACACCACTGCACTCCCACCTGAGTGACACAGCAAGACTCCACGTCAAAAAAAAAAAAAAAAAAAAAAAAAAAAAAGTATTTTCTAAGTTCCAACCTCACTGGAAACAAGAAAAAAAAAAGAATTTTGTAAGCGATAGTCAAATAAAACACTAAGAGGTGACCAGCCACGGTGGCTCACCTGAGATCAGGAGTACGAGACTAGCCTGGTCAACATGGTGAAACTCCATCTTTACTAAAGATACAAAAGTAAGCCGGGCATGGTGGTGTGTGTTCGTAATTCCAGCTACTTGGGAGGCGGAGACAGGAGAATCACTTGAACTCTGGAGGTGGAGATTGCAGTGAACCAAGATCGCACCACTGTACTACAGCCTGGGCAACAAAGCAAGACTCCGTCTCAAAATAAATAAATAAAAGAGGGGAGATCTTCCGAGACACACTGGGGACCGGATCAATCCTGCTTATCTGTGAAATGCAGTTAACACATCAGCTGGACCTATTTTCTGAATGCAGGGTGACCCTTCTGTTATTTAAAGATGTCAAAAATGCAGGAGACTTGAGAAGAAAGGCCATGGGAGGGACCATCGGTGGATCACTGATAAATCCTACAGTGATTGTTGATCCATTTCAGATACTTGTGGCAGCAAACAAAGTAGTTCACCTCTACAAACTGGGAAAAATGAAGACAAGAACTCTATCTACTGAAATTATTTACAACCTTTCCCCAAATAACAATATTTCAGAGGCTTTGAAAAAATTTGGTATCTCAACAAATGACACTTCAATTCTAATTGTTTACGTTGAAGAGGGAGAAAAACAAATAAATCAAGAACACCTAAAACCTGGTCATCAGGTTTCTCTGGAAAATCTTCCTGAAATAACAAATATTACAGAAGTCAAAAAGATACATAAACTCTCTTCACAAGAAGAAAGTATTGGGACACTATTGGATGGTATCATTTGTAGAATGTCAACAAAAGATGTTTTGTGAAATGTCAAAAATATTAACAGAAATTCTCAGCATTAAAGAAAAATTGATTTTCCTTGACTGATTATAAAACTAATGTATGTGCATTATAGAAATGTTTAAATCACAGAATGGTATAAAAAAGAAAAACACTTCTAGTCCTATCTCATATTATTTTAAAAGATAACCAGTTACTCTTATCTGTTATTGCCTTCTAGAGTTCTGTTTCTACTCAAATATATTTTATTTTTATATAATTGGAATAAAAACTGTACACTTAAAAAAATAAATAAATAAATAAAAGAAACACTGCCGGGCACGGTGGCTCACGCCTGTAATCCCAGCACTTTGGGAGGCCGAGGCGGGTGGATCACGAGGTCAAGAGATCGAGACCATCCTGGTCAACATGGTGAAACCCCGTCTCTACTAAAAATACAAAAATTAGCTGGGTACGGTGGCACGTGCCTGTAGTCCCAGCTACTCAGGAGGCTGAGGCAGAATTGCTTGAACCCAGGAGGCGGAGGTTGCGGTGAGCCGAGATCGCGCCATTGCACTCCAGCCTGGGTAACAAGAGCGAAACGCCGTCTCAAAAAAAAAAAAAAAAAAAGAAACACTAAGAGGTAAGCAGGGCATATTTGATTTCAACAGAAATAATTTATAAATTATATGTACTTCACATGAACAGTAAAAGAAGGGGAACAAGAAGGGCTGCCTAATGTTGATTTTTGTCATTATTTGCTTTTCTTAAATAGATCCTAAAATGCTAACATAATTTCTTTTGTTCTACTAAAAAAAGCAAAAAACATAAATCAACAAAGAGAAAGCCTATCCCAAAAAAGTACTATATTAGCTTACAGATGAAGAGATCAAAAGTTCAAAAGTAAATTCAGCTTTAGCATGTGAAATATTTGTAAATGTTTTACTACCACACATTCTTAAAGCTACCCAGCCATAGTATTCCAAATAATTATCAGCAGTAGGCCCCTGTAGAAACACGTAGTTCATATTAACCTTTGTTGGTAGTGATAACACAAGTAAGTCATGCAAAAAACTAAGATGTTTATCTAAGTGTGGTCTGGGCTGGACACAAAGGCGCATGCCTGTAATCCTAGCACTTTGGGAGGCCAAGATGGGCAGATCACTTGAGTCCAGGAGTTTGAGACCAGCCTGGACACATGGCAAAATCCTGTCTCTACAACAAAACAAAACTAAACTAAACTAGCTAGACATGGTGGCACATGCTTGTAGTCCCAGCTACTCAGGAGACTGAAGTAGGAGGATCACCTGAGCTCAGAAGGTCGAGGCAGCAGTGAGCCATGATTGTGCCACTGCACTACAGCCTGGGTGACAGAGTGAGGCCCTAGCTCAAAAAAAAAAAAAGTGTGGTCCAGTATTGTATAAAAGCAAAAAGAAAGTGAAACCCAAAACAAGGGGAAAAATCGTTAGTAACTGTCATGAATTCTTCTGTCCCCCTTCATCTTAAGTATTCATTCCCAAATACTGTAAGATTATCCCTTGTTTTAACCTTTGGGATACCTCAATTTTTTTTCTCTTCTTTTTTCTTCTTCCTAATAAACATTCTATCATACACTCGGGATACTTGGATTTTAATATACAAAAACCAAACTACTTTAATTTTGATCTCATAGAAGAACACTTTATGCTTCTTGGTCAATTTCAATGGAAATCTTGCTTTACAGAAGAAATCTGCTAGACAAGTTTGTGTGTTAACTTTAATCTTAACTTTAGAACAATTGCAGTGAGGATGGTTAATCAAAGTTTACCAGGAGCATATCGTCACTTAAGCATTATGAAAAGAGCTAAAAGATCCTTTCTTGCCCTCTCAGGTGATCTGATCAGAGATATGATATAAACAAATACAAACAAATTAATAAAATTTACATAACTATACAATAAATTGTTATATATCTCCAAGGGTAAAGATATTTTAGAATATCCTATCCTGGTAACCTTAGTTTCGGAAAGCTGCTTCAGTGTTACAAATTAGAACAGTTTGGAAAGAAACAGTTGTATGTGTCAAAGGACAGGCATTCAGATAGGCATGGCAGATGGATGGAATCTGTTGGTACTGATTCAATTTGATAATCTAAATAAAAACTTCTGAAAACTATTCAGAAACTCATTTAGGTCTTCATCAATCTCTTCCACATAGGAGAAGTTGTTTGGTGTCAATATTTAATACTTAAACTTTTATGCAGGAGTAAGGCTGTAATGCGTTTAGAACAGAATAACTAAAATT
Source organism: Alouatta palliata (assembly GCA_004027835.1). NCBI lineage: Eukaryota > Metazoa > Chordata > Mammalia > Primates > Atelidae > Alouatta > Alouatta palliata. The sequence goes on from PVKV010006764.1 coordinate 101,700, forward strand.
GAGCCAACATCTGAAGACAGAAAATTGTTTAAAAATTAACAACATAACAATATAAAGAAGTTATTAAGCTGGGAAAAGCAAAATGAAAAGCAATTTAAAAAACAAGAAAAGTAACATTCTGATCATTTCTTTAAAAACTGTATCTGAAGCCGGGCGCGGTGGCTCACGCCTGTAATCCCAGCACTTTGGGAGGCCGAGGCGGGTGGATCACAAGGTCAAGAGATCGAGACCATCCTGGTCAACGTGGTGAAACCTCGTCTCTACTAAAAATACAAAAATTAGCCGGGCATGGTGGCACGTGCCTGTAGTCCCAGCTACTCAGGAGGCTGAGGCAGGAGAATTGCTTGAACCCAGGAGGCGGAGGTTGCGGTGAGCCGAGATCGCGCCATTGCACTCCAGCCTGGGCAACAAGAGCGAAACTCCGTCTCAAAAAAAAAAAAAAA